>JAGFPH010000935.1:75874-136286 GCA_018207615.1 Philaenus spumarius
CGTATGGCTAGCAGTACTGGCCATCCGAGCTGTGAGGACGTCTAATGTGGTAAATAGTCAGAGCTGGCTGAGAATAGCGTATGACCAGCAGTACTGGCCATCCGAGCTGTGAGGACGTCTAATGCAGTAAATATTCAGAGCTGACTAAGAATAGCGTATGGCTTGCAGTACTGGCCATCCGAGCTGTGAGGACGTCTAATGTGGTAAATATTCAGAGCTGACTGAGAATAGCGTATGACTAGCAGTACTGGCCATCCGAGCTGTGAGGACGTCTAATGCGGTAAATATTTTCAGAGCTGACTGAGAATAGCGAATGGCTAGCAGTACTGGCCATCCGAGTTGTGAGGACGTCTAATGTGGTAAATATTCAGAGCTGACTGAGAATAGCATATGGCCAGCAGCACTGGCCATACGAGTGCAAAGGGTTAAAGTTATTTACAGTTAAAGACGAGAATGATTCAAGTCCTTCTAACTTTTTAGTGAGTTATTGGTGAAGAGCCAAATCCAAGGAACTTTTATTACGTATTAGAATGTACTTTTTTTATGTAGGGGGAAACTTTGCCCCCGTTTCAAAAATTGGAAATATTGGGGGCAGCTCAAAATGTTTATGTCATGTGACCATTGATTTTAAAGGTATTAACAAAAGAAAATTAACAGTGCAATTTTGAGGCCTCTATCAATTAAAAGTTTGACCTAACCCAACCCACTAAGCCTAAATAGAAAAACTTATATAGAAATAGGAGGTTTCTACTACTTTCCGGCCATCTTGTATGTATTAATTTTTAATAATTCCTGTTACAGATCCTTAAAACGTTACTTCTTAATGGAACAGGGTGATTTCATAGTACAGCTATTGGATCTGTGTGAAGAAGAATTGGATAAGAATATAGAAGATGTGGCACCTAATCGGTTACAAACTTTGTTAGAAGTAGCATTAAGGACATCCTGTGGAAAGTTTGATCCTTATAAGGAAGATCTACATCTCACAATTCTACGTCAGAACAATACGTATCAAATATATAAGATTCAGAGTATTGGCAAAGAGACAGGTATGTACTTTAATTGTATAGCCTAAAATGGTACATTATGTAAATATAATATTGCAATTATCATAGTTATACAGTACTATTTCTATAACAATAACCTTACTTATAGTCTGTATACACTAACTTGGCGTCTGTACCCTTAGCTACCTGCTACAGACCCTTCCCGTCCCCTCTCACTCCCTTTCTCACACCTCTGTTTCAATAATTAGTCACCTAATGGGTTAACCACGGCACTATTATACTTTTTTTTGTGACTCACAATTTCAAATATTTGTAAGGATATTTATAAAGTTTGGGAAAAAATCAGAAAAATGATTCCAAACATGACGTTATTACGTTTGTTAAATCCATTTATGTTACCACATGTTTATTCATTACTTCAGTCTTATTTAACTTTGTTAGGAAATTAAATATAAACAACAGAATTATTTAGCATGCATTATTTATTTCATAAATATTTCTAACTTGAAACTTTTTAGTGACACTTATTTATAGTTGTTTTCAATCAACGGGAAGAGGTTTCCACTAGCCGCCGTCATGCACCTTTACTCTATAAAATACAAAGTTGTACTGTAATACACTCCATGAACAATTAAAATTCAATTGACTTATTAATGATTTTTTTTATGAAATAATATGGAATGAGTATATCACATTATAAAAGTAAATGTAATTTTGTTTTAAGAGTCCTTAGGTAAAAATATGTGAAATAAACTACTGTAATTGTAAAAATACAAATGTTTACTTATAACATGACAAGTTAAAATTATATTATTATACTAACGACTTAGACTTTGCTCTACTAGATATCTGACTCATAGCGGTTAATGTTTTGTTCCGGGAAATGAGTGATTCACAAATTTTGTTTCACAATTTAATTTTAACTTGTCATGTTATAAGTAAACATTTTTATTTTTACAATTAGTTTATTTCACATAATATTTTTACCTAAGGCATCTTAAAACAAAATTACATTGGTTTACTTTATAATGCGATATACTCATTCCATATTATTTCATAAAAAAATTTTTAAAACTCATTAATAAGTCAATTGAATTTTAATTGTTCGTGGAGAGTTTTACAGTACAACTTTGTATTTGTAGAGTAATGATGCATGACGGCGGCTAGTCATGCAAACCTCTTCCCGCTGATTGAAAACAACTATAAGTGTAACTAAAAAGTTTCAAGTTAGAAAATTTTATGAACTAAATAATGCATGCTAAACAATTCTGTTGTTTATATTTAATTTCCTAACAAATTTAAATAAGACTGAAGTAATGAATAAACATGTATAATAACATAAATGGATTTAACAAACGTAAAAACGTCATGTTTGGTATCATTTTTCTTATTTTTTTCCGAACTTTATAAATATCCTTACAAAAATTTGAAATTGTGAGTCACAAAAAAAAAGTATAACAGTGCAGTGGTTAACAAAGTAGGTGACTAATTATTGAAACAGATGTGTGAGAAAGGGAGTGAGAGGGGATGGAAAGGGTCTGTAGCAGGTAGCTAAGGGTACAGACGCCAAGTTAGTGTACACAGACTATAATCACTTTGCTGGTCACAAATTGCATAGCTTAAACACTAAATTAAACTTATAACATCAGTTATTGCTTCAAAATGCTTGAGCATACGACTGACTATACAAATACTTATTTATAATATATTTTCACCTTGTCTAGCGTGGGGTGAAAAGGAATCAGCTATTCCAGTATGGAATAGTCTCTGGATCACTGAATTTAATGTAAAGAATTAGGTTTATAAATACAGAAAATTTTTCCAACCATAATTTTTGATGTTTTGAGATATTCAATTTTTAACATTTTACTAAATTAATAAATTATGTCTTAATAAAATAATAATTTTGTCCAACTATGTGACTTTGTCAATTTAAATATTATATTGTATATTTTGACTTTTAGTATCAACTTACAGTAAGCCCAAGCCAGCAGACGAGTGAGCTGGAGGTATTATTACAAGCTAAGAATAATATGACATTTTTCCTAAAAAATGTGAAAAAATACATTGACAATGTCCGTGAGGGGCAGACCAACAAACGCAGCTGGGCAGTGTCATATTTTGACTTGTATTCAAACCACAATTAATTGTGACTGTCACAGTGCTACTACAAAAAAGTTTTTTAAATGAAATTTTAGTTCGTTTTATAATCTAAAACTTTGTCGCTGATGAAATTTTCCTGACCAAGAAACAAAAAAATTCCCGCAGGTCATATTTTTCATGTCATATTTGGAAGATTAAAATTTACTTTGACATTATTTTTTGATTACAAATTAAATGCTTGCTATAAATTAAATGTGTTTATACTGTATGCACTGTTAGGGTCTACTTAAACGAAATACAAAAATTCAGATTTTTCTATCAACATTAAGTCAGTATAATCATAGATCATAAATAATAAAATAGATCATGCATGCATACGGGGGCTGTGTACTGTAAATTATTTGTTAAGTATAATTTGTATCCCTTTCTTTTTAAATTGAATTGCCCCACGTTGCGGAGTCAATTATAAATTAAAAACGTTGACACACTTTTTTTATTGAATAGAATATTATTGCCTCTTGGCCCTACTCAATTCAAGCCAATCGGATAATTTTAATATATATAAATTTAACTGTTGTGGATTCTTAATTTCTAGATTTAAGTATTACTAAAGGAGAATTAAACAAAAATGAAGTTAACATTAACACAATAAATTAATCCTTTATTAAATTTTTAATGTACAATTATTAATATACCATGTAGATATGGGACTCGGACCCCTTTTTCAATGTTCATCAAACTTAGCACAAAAAGTTTTTTTTTATAAATACGCCTTTAGGCTTAGCTCAGTCTTAAATAAGTCTTCAAAATATAAAGACAATTATTAATCTAACCTCGGGGTAGGCACTCGGCTAGCATGATCATATTATTTTATAATTACGCATGTATGATTCTAGTAACTAAAGTTAAAATAAAACAAATGAATAGCGTCAGTTCTGTTGCTAAATGGAAATTGGTTATCTTTAAGCCTTATATATTGTTTTGGCTTTTAAATGTTGGAATTATTTATGGGCAGAGAATACCAGTCTCTGTTTTTATTAACACTGACTCTAATAACTGTTTTTAAAGTACAAATATCGATAGAAACTTCGTTAGCACACTTTGGCTTCTTTACTTCTTGAAGACGCTGATCCCACTCACATTTCACCTTTTGAAAAAGGATGCGGTCCCTTGGCACATTAATACCTAGTATGATGTAAGATTCGTCCGCTTGTTGCATCTTGTTCGGTTTACTACGCCGAAGCATTCAGTACTCATTTTTTGTTGACTTTTGAAGTAGTTATTAATTCGGATCCACACTAGTTATTTCTTATATTCGTACCGTTTATAAGATTTAATTTTTGTTAATTAGGTATCATTTAAATGGTTTACAATTGATTTTAATCACGTTAATATATACCAGCTTATTTGATATGGGAGTATGAAGTCATCGGCAATGGCCGGCTCAGATCGTGAAACCTTTAAATTAACTTAAACAGTTTGTTCTTACATAATATTCTCTAGTGTTTATCAAAATTTACAAATGTTTTTTACATACAAATAATTATAAATGGTGGAATTTCATAGTCATCTATAGCCTAATTGTTTTATTTAATACATCGAGATTTATAACTAAATATAGAATGGGAACATGGAAGTGGGCCGTTCCTCTGTTCAATGTGTTATGTTTTTCAACCTTGTGGATTTAAATGGTATTATTCGATAATTTCGTCTGTGGTTTGTTTTAAATAAAGTTTGGAATTTGATGGAGTGATATTAAATAAAGATATGTGATGTTATTATTGTGCTGTGAGGTAATTGATTTGTGTTGGAAACGTCTGAATTTCTGAATGTTTACCCTTTCAATTAGGCCTGTGCCGGCCTCAAGATAGCGACTTTTTGATTCCCTGTATTTTACAAAGTTTTTGATATTAATTAATACATGTGTGGTTTGTTTATAATAAGTTATGCATAATTTTCTGTCATCTAGACCTATTGGTATTGATTGCTGTGGTTTAGGCCTTTTTATGTAAATCGTCTGATTTTATACTATTCAGCTGCCTCAAGTTAGCACTTTTTTGGATATGGGTCAAACTTCTATTAGTGTAGGCTGTATTAGCTGTTCCTAATTTGTTGTCTTCTGTTATTGATGGGATTTGTGCTGTTATAGTGCTGAAAAAAGGTTGTTGGGAAAATAGTGCATGATCGCGCCACGAGGTAGCGCTAGGGAGAAACCATTGGTAGCATTGGTGTTTGACACAGCCTCCGTCGTTTCCCCAATAGATAGCGCCACTATCGTCGAATTTTCAGTGGAACAAAATATTGCATTGGATCGTAGTTCTATTAGGTTATCCAAATACAATGGTATAATCGTGGTGTAAATAAAAGCATGTACAGTATAGTTGGACGCGGTACACTGGTAGAATATCAGCAGGACGGCTAGTACGCAATTGGCTTGGGCCTACTGAACTTGTATATTTTTGACACGTTTCGCAAATTCATTCCATCTTCAGAAACTCGCTCTAAATTGAGGTCGTTAGTACATTAAAATAATACAGTCAACATAATGCAGTTAAAAACAAACGCGCACAATAACATAATGTTTTAAATGTAATAATTCACCATGTGCACACCGTCGAGTACATATGACAACTGAGGACACATCGGAACTCTAACGTGCATTACTGCTAAATGTTTGCATTTCTTATCTGTTGCCGTTGCAGTGTCATAAATCAAATTGGATAGGAAGATAATTGGCCATTTAACACAATTATGCTCTGGATGTTTTATCTGTACTTTATATATTTCATATTCTTCCAGCGCGTCCATTTGCTTGCTCTTCTTGCATATGTGAATTGACTGGAAATTGGCTTCAAAGTTGGAATAAGAGTGGTTTTGTTCAGTAATGTGGCGTGCGTAATTGGATTTGCTAGTCGTTACTCTATTACTTAGTAGATGTTTCTTGTGCCGTTTTTTAAGTTGTATCCTTGATTGCCCTATATATTCATTATTACTAGAGCCAGGATGTTTAGGCATTAATAACACTTAAAATAGGCAGACAAAAATGGCAGAAGGAAACACAAAAAAGGCAATGTAAATTCAAAAAAGGCATATATATTTTAGCAACTAATAAACAAATAATTCAGATAGCTTACATTTTACTGGTTACACATTACCACAAAGTATTTCTTTAAATTGTCTGTTGTTAGACTTTGTCTTCTGACAGAAAGAACTGGCAGCACACACACACAGTTGAGTTATTGGTGGGAGTAGGTTAAACAAACAAAGCTTCACACTGTCCCTAACATACAGCAGGCTTACATGCCTACTGCATAGTTTCAACCGATACTACTACAAGGACAACAATAGAAGGAACCTTTTTTCCTAAAAATTGGAAACAGTTCATTCTCTCTCTCTCCCTCTCTCTCTCTCCTTCTCTCTCCCTCCCTTTTGTGCGGACTTCTAATTCGCAAGAAATATACATCTGTCAGAGAATTTGGTTTCATAGAACAAGTTTCCGACTTATTCCCGTTCCACTCTGGACACGTTTTACTGTACAAACATTATTCAATTTACTTGCAAAAAGCAAAAATAGGCTTTTATAATTCAAATAGGCTGAAAGAGCTTAAAAAGGCAAATAGGCAAAATTAACCCTCACAGTGCCAGGCTGCACAAAGTGATGTTCTCTCAGGCGCAATATGCAGCCATTTTGAACATATGCGAGAATTTGCATATTCCGTTATTTAATATACTTAAAATCATCTAATCGTAATAAAACCGGCACCGTTGGAAAGGCAATCAATTAAACTTTAATTTTTGTATTTAAAACTTTTTCGTAAAACGTATATTTACATATGCAATCATTGTTTTAAAATATGTAGATCGGGTTACAGCTGTTTCAACGCGTGAATTTGCATACAATTGTACTGTTATTTCCCACTTCTTCAATGTTCAAGCCCACCTACAGAAGTATTTCTATCGAGATTATAAAGCTAAAATCTGATTCGTCAAGATTTTATCTTTCCAATAGTGCCTTCCAATCAGATGTCACTATTTTACACGATTTATGCCGACAATTTCTGTAAACCTTGCGATTGGACAGTTTTCAACCAATGAAACGGCCCATTTGTCAACCGAGATAACGCCTATTATATCGTATGTTTTGACAGATTTCTTTTCACCATTTTGTAGAGAATAGTTTGATCCTTCTAACGGTGGAAAATAACTAGAAAAAAACAGTTTTTTGTTCGTCTAGACAGCAGTGGAATGTACATATCTGGTGAGACTGTATAGCGCGTCCCGTTCCCACGTTCTTCATATGACCCGTGCTATCTCGTCGGCGAAGTTCCATTAGATTGATGTCATTTTGTTATTCAAATAAAGATAACTCAAACACTTTTGTGAACTAAGAAAAGACAAGTATACTGTTTGTTTCTTTGATTTATCTTCTACACCTTGTTATAATAATATTTCATTTCTGGGCAAAGCATACGGTATATTAGTAAATTACATTTCAAACTAGGCTTAGTTTTGTTAGCAGTCGTGTATTTGGAACATAAAAATTGTTTTTTTTTCAAAATAAGAATTTTGAAATTGATAAATGTTTTTATACAGTTTTATTTAGAACTAAATTATGAAACTTTTTTACGCTTACGAAAAAATTACAAAAAATGTTGACTACTTGTTATGTAGTCCTAAAGTTGAACTTTTTCCTTTCGTTACTAAACATTTTTTGTTTCTTGAGCTAATAACTTTTACAATTTTACATCAATAAATTTTTTAATTGCATATATGAATTCTTTAAACCTTTCTTTACAAAAAAGGTATAGAACACTTTTGGATTGGGATAGAATTACTATTTTTGGCGAATTTTGTAAATATGCTTGCAAAACACTAAAAACCGGCTGGCCAATTTGAGCTATAACCAGGGCACGGTGAGTGTTAAGGCATTTTGCCAAACATCCGGGCTCTAATTATTACTTTTGATCTTATATATCCCTGATTTCTGTTCCAAATATTTGGTTTTTTTAGGTTTGATTATCTTCCTAGAGTTGTTAGAGGTGGGGAACAGCATGGTTACATCTAATTTCCTCAGTGTGTTTGTTAAGATTTTAGGGTAGGACCACCCCATACTCCGGGATCTGAACATTTTTCTACCTTTCTCTTTCTGTGGTTTTTCCTATTCCTTATGTATTTTTTAAGAATATTATCCACAACGGATAACAACAAAACAGTATGACTAGAAAATGCATACAAAGAAGTTGGCATGTGCATCCTGTTTTACAGTAATTTTATTTTATAGTCCTGATCAAAATTTAACGTTTCTTTCCTTTTTAAAATTCTTAATTAACATTAGCGTACTGTATTATATATCTATTTTGTGCACTTTACAATCAATAAATTTGAAATTTTGTCAATCCTACATCAATTCTTTTTTTTTTTTTTTTTTTTTTTTTGAGACGAAAAACCTGTATGGTTATCATTGCCTTCAACATCAGTTCATAGATTAAACCTTATGATGTTGAATAAAGTAGTACCAAAACTAAAATTAACATGTAGGAAATGTTATTTTTATGAAAAAAAAAACATAAAATTTTATAGATTTATCCATCTAAAACTAGTATTACTGCCATTTTAAGGCAATTAATATCAATGTTAAACGTTGAATTCAGTTTTCTCAGAACTCGAAAAATGTTAGAATTTCCCCTTTCCTTTGATTTCGAGCCGCCTATTTTCTCCCTCCTCAGAATCAAGCCGCGAAATAAACAAATTGTGTATTTTTTTCACATGTAAAACCTTTGGCGGGTCCAATAAAAGTCGGTAGGAGGGGTTCCACTGCAAGCAACACTGCTATCTCTCCCACCTGTCCTAAAGAACAATTCACACGATATGTGGTATCAGTTGAGTGCTGTGTGTAACTAAACCCATGACCTTGCTGGGAAAGTGTTCGGACACTACAAAAGCGCGAAGAGACTCAATCGTATAGCCTGGCGAGACATTTACGTAGTTGTGATCAGACAGTTGTCACCCCCCACACACAGTAATGTTTGACACTTTAAAATTGTTGCGTGTTTTTTAATACAGTAAGTTAATGTTTTAATACGTATTTAAAATTAGTATTTTTAATACAGTTTATTAATGCACATTACATGTATTTACTCATTAAAACTTTACACATTAACCAATATTACTTAATTTATAATTGTAGGTGACCTCAGCTCCAATTATCGGGACCGTACTGTACATTAAAAGAAAAGTATAGGTTTTCTTTTTTAATAAACGTCATGAATAATAGTAATACTGTATCGTCCTATTAATAATGTTTGTCCTTTCGCTCAAGGTAACAAAAATATGATTTCCTGTTTTTACATCTTTATAACATCACTCGGACGTTGCGTCAACGTTCGTTCGGTTCCTTCGTTGACGTTATAGCCAAGTTCAACCGTATTACGTTTATTCAAGTGCAATGTATTATATTCAAGTTCAATACTTTTGTATATGTTTTATGTTATTTTTAAAATTCAAAATTTTGCTTTAAAAATATCAAAAATTTAAAAAAAAGACTTTATCTTAGTTGTGTTTTAGTTAGATTTATTAATACAATAACTTGGAACCCTTAAATTCTGAAGGCTCCTTTTCCTGTAGCCCTCAGCCTCAGCCTCAGCCCTCACCTGTAATGTGTGTATTACAAAAACAAGAAACCATCAATACAGAAAGCAGAAGGAGTTTGGCTAACGTCCTCAATACTCTATTACAAAAAGAAAAAAGAAATAGATATAATTTTGTTCAAAACTTGCTTCGAATGAACCATGTAACTTAAGGTTACAAAAAATTAAAAAAAATAAAAATATAAACTGGTTAAAAAAAATGGGGTTCTCGAAAAATTGCAAAAAATAAAAAAATGTCCAAACTAAAATAAAATGCTATATGTGGATTATTATTATTCACTTCTCCTTCAATTCACTTATTTACTCACCTTAAAAACAAGAAATCGTCGCTCATAATATACCTTGAATCATCAAGAAACACCTCTTACTCCTTTACCTCCATAAATAAAAAAAATATACATCATGTATCTCACCTTCCATCCAACGTGGAACTCCTCCTTACACCTTAACATACAACTTCACCTTAAATCACCTTACACCTTAAAAAACCTTATTTATAAAAACCTTATCATCACCTTCGTTCAACTCTAAAAAAAATTAATAATCCACATATAACTTTATTTATGCTCTATCAGCATCTATCTATCTATAATTACTATTAATGATTCAATATATTAATTTTACTTTCTCAGGGCTGAGTCTTTGGCTGCTAAAGTACAGGCTAATGGATGTGCGTGGCTAAATATAGGAATCTAAGACATTGTAGCGGAACAACTGATTCTTTACTCAGACATTATCAAGAAATAATTATTTACAATTGAATATATCAGCATCACAAAAACAAACAAGTCAATTTTACAAAAATCTGTACAAACTATAGTTAAGCCTATCTTAGACGTATGACGCAATAGAATCAAATCAAGCTATTTGTTAAAATAATCAAAATTTTAAGATTGCAGACTGAAATACTTATGTTCTATAGCCATTGCTACTTAATGAACTGTATATTTCACTGTTTTTACCTAGGATTTCTTTAAGTTTGCACAAACACATGAAGCACTCCCTATTACATGATGCGCATTTTTTCGAAACACATGGCACAATTTTTTAAGTCGATCTCTCGTCGAAGATACACATTATATATCGATGTCCTAGCTCGTCTTAACGCCAACACTCCTCTACTTCACTTTTCTATTATTTTCACTGTTCAAACTTTGATAAAACTACATGTTTTTTGAGAAAAGTCCACCTTCCACACTTTGCTAAACGCAGAACGTTCTACGTCATCTTACTGAGTCTTACGGATGAGGTACAAGACCTTCTTTATCAGAATAGTTTTGACGCTTACCATGATTGAGTTTATGTCTGTCCTGCGTTCCGGCACATATGCCGATATTATGATGTGCTTTGTTATATACGCCGATACATATACTGATTTCTTTACATGTGTTTGTTTTTCTTTTAATTTTAACTGTTCTTTAATTATTTATCAAATTGTCTATTGTGCAATCATTCACCTGTCCTTTTCAACCGTTCTTTCTACAATACGCACTTATTTTCGACTGTCAACAACTTTTTATACAATTCATACACGTTATATCCTTTTGTTGATTAATATACCTTAAGTCTGCTTTTTACTTTATTTACCAATAGTCTGCCTTTTACTTTATTTATTTTTATTAAAATTATTTTACTTTAACTATTTGCGTCACAAAAGAATTTATACATGTATATCAGAATTATAAATGTTTATTATTATATTGCGTCTTTCATTTTATTTAGACCAAACCTCTATGCTTTAGTCATTATGGGAAATTATTAATTTATTATCATCATGAGTATTTCTGTTACATGGCTGTTAGTGTTACAACCACAATTTCAGATAAATAAGGTTCTCTAACATTGCTACTAGTAAATGAAACCTAATTTGTTTGCTTTATTCCAGTTGCGGAATACATGCAAGGAGAGTGTCCGAGAAGCAAGACTGGTCTTGAAGGCTTTGCTTTCCAAGTGACGTCCAAATGGCCTCTATCTCTCTTGTTCAATGAGAAAGTGATTGGATGTTATCAGATGTTGTTTCGACATTTACTATACTGCAAACATGTAGATCGAAGGTTATGCAGGTAAATACATAAATACATCAGTTGGTAGGCAGAGATCTGTTTCTATTGACAGAAAAAATAACCTCATAATATATAATCTGTTCCGTGATTCACCATTTAGTTATTGTGTTTATTATATGTGCCCCACTGTCCAACTGTACCACAGAATAAATACAAGCAATGATACACATTCTTAATTTAGAGTGAGTGAAACATTACAAAGACGAAAGAGATTCTATTTCATTGACCAGAGATATTTCCAAGTTGATAAGTTATGGTCTTGTCTTTAAACCTAAAATTAAGAGACAAAGTTTAGTTTAAACATTGTGTTATCTCCCACACACAAACATCTCTAAATGCACTTAAATGTCAGAAATTTGTTGGTGATAATAATATCCTGAAAATGAAACGTTCATTTTAATTTAACACTCTTTTTATGGTTTCATACCTTCAAAGGGAAAAAAACTCTCAAAGGACCCTCAAGGTTTGTCTGTCTTTCGCAGTTAAATGGGATTTGTAAATAGTTTTTCTAAGATTCCCCCTGATGGGGAATAACTGTCCCAAGATCAGATTTAGCATTTCTCTTTCCGTCTTTTAAATAAAAGAGGTGTTGGGTTTTGAAGAAATCACCCTGTATATTAATTCTAGCAGAACCTTTTAAATAAATATTGTGTCATTAAAATTATATTTTCAACCGTTATGTTTGTTTGACTAGTCACATGTGTAATTAACTTCAAAAAGTACTTTAGAGATTAACAAATTATAATAAACAATTAAGATAATTAATAAATAGATTCACGGCTATTTAGCGAAATAATTCAGTTTTCATGAAAAAAATTGTAGTAGCTCAAGCTCTAGTTGATTGGCTGATATCATATATTTACAATATATGAGTGGCCTCAACTGTGTGTGTTTATCGATCTATGTTTTAATCTCTTTGACATGCGTAGCAAATACTTCCTTTGGTACTGACTCGCATTGGCATACATTGCAAGGTGGCGGATGTTGATGAGGGCTAACCTTTTATATGCATCTCATGTTTTCCAGAAGGCAAAGCTTATTGGATCAGTTAAATAGTCATCAAAATCACATAAGTCGTTTTTTAATTAAGTTATGCATAAATAAACATTCAAAATTACTTCTTTTTAAATACTATATGTACTACAATTATCTCATACTAAATATTTCCTTACATATTATATTATTATTATTATGTACTTGGTATTCGGAGATCGACCTCGTCACTATTGACTGCACGTTGAGTACAGCCGATGTTCCAGAGTCGATCTCCGAAGACCAAGAACATAATAATAATATTTTTGACCGTTGAAGTCTATCTTTCAAAATATTATCTTATTGTTTATTTCATTAGAGTTTGGATCTGTGACAAAGCTGTAAAAATATTACCACGAAGAGCAGCTTCAGGTTATCTAAGTGCTTTCTCCTTACGTCAGAGGATGCTGTTTTGTGTACAAAACCTGGAGTATTACATGATGGAAGAGGCTATAGAACCAAACTGGATACGTTTTACTCAACGGCTGACAGATGTAAGTTTTTATTTGATTTATTTCTAGGTTTATTTCATTTCATTGCTGTGAAATGAAAAAAATACCATTTGTTTAAAAGTAAACATTTTATTGTAAAATGTTGTGGTGTTCATTATTTTGTGAATACAATCATTAAATTTAGAAAATTAGTAATTGAAGCGGGTGTCACTGGGAAAATCTAGGAATTTGACATTCCCTGGAAAAACAAGGGGATTTCGATTAAATCTGGCTTGGTAAAGAGTTTATGTAAGAGAGCTATGTTGATTACAACAAAAAGTTACCCATAGAAAATTTTAGACTCACAAATTGCAGTTGTGTTACGTCATAAAATAAAGACGGTATAAGTTTGAGTTTTTCCAACTGCCGTAAATATTGTTAGACTTGCAAATTGCAATTTAATTGTAATATATTATAAAATAAGGACGATAAAATTTGAGTTCCTGCAATTAATGCAAATTTTTTATACCACCAAATTGTGATGTAATTGGTGATCAAGTTTCCACTTCCACCACAAATATTTTTGAACAGGCAAAACTAGATTTAATTATATTTCATTAAAAAATCATATTCGAATAAGAATGTCTACTATTACAGCAAACATATTTTGAACATGCACATTACAATAACGTAGATGGAGTCCCCACGACAGTCCCGAACATTTTTAGGCCTTCAGATTGCAATTTAATTATGATAGTTAATTAAATAAGGGTGTTCAGTTCCCGCAACCACCACATACATTTTGGTCATGGAAATTTTTATTTAATTATATCATCAAAAAGTGCCCCATCGAGTTAGAGTTTCCTCAACTATAACAGACATATTTTGAACACTCGCATTGCTATTTAATTATGATTTTTCATAAAATAAGAGTCATCAAGTACAGTATGATTTTTTTAACCGTGCCCTCGGCTCGGCTAGCGCACGGTGGGCTAGCGGTGTAGCGGGGAGGGATTGTAAAGGCAGTTCCACAAACTTCGAATAAACAAAAATGATTGAATAATTATTCGAATAAAATTATTGAAATAAAAACTACTTGAATGAGTCATAGACTACTTGTCTCTTGTTCGAGTATTCGAATAATAATACTGCGGTGTGGTTAAGGTAAATGCCATACACTGCCTGGCGGCACGGCCCGGCCAGGTGTAGTTTTGATTGAAACGCACACATTATACCACTGTACCGAGCAAACCGTAAGTCAAACAAAAAAATGTTTCAAATAAAATATTTAATTTGGACCTTTATCTAAAACTTTCTCGCAAACATTTTGTCTCTGACAATAAAAAACTTTTCAGCGGTGTGAAAATTTCATGTCATTATTAAAGTACATTGTTGTAATATTGGTTTTTAAAATATGAAATAGGTTTTGTAATTGATTTTCTTTTACATCATACGAATCGTCTGGTTCTTATCTGCGTATCCGTGAAAGTTTCATAATTTTACATCGCTGCTAAGTGTATTAAATGACAGTGTTATTAAAGCTCGGTTTTCGCTGTTTCACGCCGCTCGGCTTAGTTTTCGTGGAGAAAACTAGAGTAGACAGAGCGATTTCTAACGTTATCATTCAGGTTAGTACAATCGTGGCCGAGGGCACGGTTAAAAAATCGTACTGTACTCGCGACAGATGCTAATATTTTTAGATCAACAGATTGAGATTTACTTATATTTCATATCAGTAGGGTGATTGAGTGGTTGAGTAAATTTGTACAACTACAGCAAAAAAATTTGGCCTTCTCATTGAAATTTAGTCATAATTTTTTAACAAATTCATGCAACTACCGTTAGATAATTTCATGCCACTGCATGTTTAGGTATGCAATTGCAATGTAATTGAGACAAAACAAGGTAAGTAATATTGTCTCCGTGGTTTTCACGCCTCAAGCCTACTCACTTCCTGCCATATGCACACATTAATGGCAACATACTATATTCTAAAAAGTCATTAAACAAGTTCATTTTATGATGTTTTCAAGTTACTTTATTGTGAAGTAATTGGATAATATAATATTAATGTTACTAATAAGTCATAATATAGATTGAAGCTAATGAGCTGAAGCAATTGAAATATTTGTTATTGTTTTGTACTATAAACTCCTTTAAAGATGAGAATTACCATTATGATCTGGTAATAGGCTGCAATGTTCCACGGCATCTCGATAATAGGTTGCAGTAACCTATTAAATGTGTAATGTATTAACACATGGTGGATTTTTTTTTTGTGTTTAACGTCCTGCTGTTTTGCACTTAAGGCTAATGAAGACGGGACCTACAGTTTTACGTGGAATCCGAACCACAGCCAATGATGTCTGTTAAGAAACCATTTAGAAAATTATTCGGGGTCAATGGGAATTGAACCCAGAACTTTTCCATTGATGGTTGCCATGACGATTGATAAAGCTTTGACCCCTTAACAACCACGGCCATCGTGGCTCCTAACACATGGTGGAAAAGTTACCATCTGGTTCTACCGCTAATATTGTTATTAGATGAAACATTGTAGACACAATTACTCGAACTAATAATTTGGTAAACTATTGATGTGTTGCGGGAAAAGTTACTAGCTGACTGTTTTGCTAAGGTATTATTTATTACATTTTTTAGACGAGATAACTTTATGCTAAAATGTTACCAAGATTCGCAAGTAATATCGTCTGCAGCGTTATGTTGATTATTCCAAGTAGTGAAATTTATGCAAAAAGTGTTGAAACACAAATATGAAATGATTAAAACCAAGAGTAGTTATTGATGAAAACTACCTATATTTTACTTTTTATATTTCAGAAAGTTAAATATAAATACACCTTGTAATCTAATTGTGTAAATTATAAAAATATGAATGTTTAAAGTTGACGTATGTTATTACAGACTATATACTTCAACTTTTTAATATTAATTTATTTTAATTATAAAGTATATCAGTTTAGTTCAGTTTTGTAAATTTAGAAATGAATTTCTGTTTAAAAAAAATGATAGGCCAGTAATAGTTTTGAGTCTTTGTTAGCTACAGTACAACCTAATTATGGTCTTGCTCGGGAAAACACTTATCCGGAACGCTACAAAAATAATAGGATGTTCTATTAAATGTATAAACATGGTAATAGTGTGCTACGCATTAATAGTATTATTTATCCTATTACGTTAAATAATGTACATCTCTAATTCCAATGAGTAGTTCAAATAAACAATGCTTGAAAGGAGCCTATCAGTTTTGTACCTTGTTGACAAACTATTTCAGTTCTTTTTTATGTTTTATACTTATAAAAGATTTTAAGGTTTTCTAAGTTTTACTTGTGCATTTATAATAAATTGTAAAAAAAGTGAAATATCCATTTGTAGAATTGCCGTGATTAGCCCTACATGAATCAGGTTAGCCAGGCGATGATAACCACCCAGGTTTCTCGCCTTTAAACCCAAAAAAAAAAAAATGAATCAGGTTAAAAACTAAGTAACTCTGCAAACCTTTGCAAGTTCTCGATAAATATATTCATGACCATAATATACATATATATTTATATTTACTGTTGTAAAACACGTTTAATATTTTTGTGATGCTCTTTCTTGTAAATTCTTTTAACCTTTCAGATTGCGATAGTTATTAATAAATGGTTATAAATACCTTGTTGTATGTCTTAGCAGTCCATGTTATTAGTGTGACATGTTTTTGCTGATGGCATCTTCAAGGTGACAATCATCATAAAACACTAAACAACACTTACACAACATAATGTTTAAATGCTGTACAAATGTGCTTTTTTAAATTATATTTTGACTAACTATTGTTAAATTGTTCAGAAACTCTTGAATGCCAATCAAAACTTGCCTGACTTTTAAGATTTAAAAACTCTTGTCCAAGCCTGACATTATGTCAAATTAATGCTATTCAAGTTTTAAATAACAATATAATATTCTATGAAATTTTGAATTTTTTTTTGAACATTTAATTGATATAATTTGTCAAATTTGCAAAGTTGAAAGTGGTTTGCAAAAATAAAAATATAATTTATTTTAATACTTGATTTATCACTTAATTTATATTTTCACTTATGATGTTCTTCTTTAACATGTTTCTTCAATACTATTAACAGGCTACTACGCTCAAATATTGTTTCTTTTTTGTTATGTATATTAAAAAAAATGATCTTTAACTTTAATCTTAAAAATAGCATTACCCTATTTGTTAGGTCTATTATCCATTTCAATTTCGTTTAAATTTATATAAATTTCTTCAAAATCTTGTAACTTAACCTCTTCCAATTCTATTTCATTATTTATTTATTCTGTATTTACTTCCCTCTTTGTTATTTTCTTCTAACATAACCTTAAATGTATCATTTGTTTCCACTAGGACATATTTTCAATGGTTTTTATCCTAACCTCTGTTAATTCTTATTTAAAATCATCCAAAATCAAATCATTATCTTCTGCCCTGACCTAACCTAATTGCTAAGTTTTCTTTAATATCAACTACCTTTTTATTTGTTTCCATACAATCAGCTTCAACCTGTGTATCTGTTTCTACAATCGTATCATAAAATATTCTGTTTTCAATTTTAATTCCCAGATCAACTACATTAGTATTCATTTCACAGAATTTCCCATTATCTTGTTTTAACTCATTATTAAAAAACAAAACTTTGTACTATTTTCTACTTTTAATCCCTCAAAACCTTAGGTTTCTATGTTAGCATTTACGTTTTGTTTTAAATAATCAAAGTTTTGTGTTTTATCTTCTTTTAAACTATCTGGTTCTTCTTTATTTTGTTTATTAAAAATTTTGTTTTACGAATTTTATCACTAAATCAAATTTATCGATTTTATTTTTTACTTCTTCCTTAATTTCTAGCTTGGCCTCTTTTTGTCCTAATTTGTCATCTAACCTTTCATGTTTTATTTTCTGTTAAAGATAAATTATCTTCACCTAACTCCCCTAGAGTTGCAATTCACTGAGTCCCTTTCAAAACCATTATCTGATTTGTTGTAATTATATTATTGCCCATTATTGATTAATAATAATAAAGCACTGCCACAATTTAAATTTTAGTAACAGGCAACCTAATATCATGCCACCGTCCTTTAATTTCTAATCATCATCTGACCTTTCTTTTTAAGCCTTTAAATTGGGCACCATTTTGCAACACTAAAGTGGTATGCATAAAAATATAATTAATTTTATCCAAAAAGATATCTTACTTACCATTAAATACCTCATGGAGCAGAATGTACCATTAGTACCTCAAGGACTTGAATGTACTTAAGCAAATGTTTGATTGGGTTAGTGAGACAATAATGCTCTAATATTGAATATTCATAGGTTGTTGATGTAAACAGTCCGTTTGATAGTATTGGTGGGTTTGATTTAGAAAATATTCAATGTGTTTTAGTACATTTTGAATTTACATTAAATTGTGGTAATTACCTATAAGAGACAAACCATTAAAAAATTTGTACTTTCACTACCAAACATTTTAGATTTATTTGAATCTTTTGAAAATTTAGATGCTGGTGATGATTTTTTAGATGCTCTTTGAAAAAAGCCTATTTCCTTTCCTATAAATAATAATCATTTTTCATGCAAAGTATTATTTGGAAACAAGATGAGTTTTTGTTTCTGCAAGAAAAACTTGCAATCACTGGTTTCAAAAGAGTTTTAAAATACCGTAAAATAGATTAGTCTTAGTATTCAAATATTTATAATTCTTTAATTCTAAAAATGTTCCACAAAATCTAAACATACTTCATACTTGCTCTCCTTTTTGACTATGTAGTAAAACGTTTTCATTTTAATAATTTTACTTAACTGTAACTGTAACTTGAAAACAATACTTTACCTTCACTTAAGTCATCTCTAATAGTCCATTAGAAATATCAAACATTACGATTTTCATGAAGTTTTCTTTCCTTCAGATATTTTTGTGCAGGGCTTTTATTTTAGGTGTACACAACAAGATAAACATAACCCGCAGATGTGAGAGGTGGTGGATCACATATTTAAGTGCACTTTTATGGAAAAAAGTGAATTTTCGCTATTTTTTATTCTGTTTTAAAGATTTTTTAAACATATTCTGTTAAAATTCATAAGAATTATAAAAATTGGTTGAAAATGGTTTGTTTTGTTATTCTAGTAAGCCCCCATGAAAAATCACAGGCAGATTAATTAGATACACATCATAAATACACCATTTAAAAACAACAGATTTTATCTAGGCCTACCTAACTATGCTGACGGGGATTTTAACTCGGTAAATCTGTACAATTATAAGGATTATAAAACTGCAGCCCTATTTGTTAAAATTTTGTATTTATATAATATGTTATTATATATTTAAAGAAAGATACAAATACTATCTTTTAATTGCTTTTTATTTCATATTGATAGGTCTGTTATTGATTTAGAAGTTACTAATATTATAGTGAAGAAATAAGTAATAATCAAATATGTTTATATGTTATACGAAGATGTACGAATGTTTCCAAAGTTAATTGAATAGGTATCTCTTCTTTAAATTTGTTTAAATGAATATATTGATGATAAAAGGTTGTATTTATATTCAGTTTATAACCTAAAACAAATATAACATATTATAATAGCATACATTAGTTCTATAACTCATATTTAAAAAAATCAACTTCACAAGAAATTATAATGATTGAAGTTGTAAACATGACCCCAAAGTATAGTCTACACTGGGTTTGTTTAAGTATTACAGTTGGTGTATGTACATATGAATGTACACTCGCTTTTATAAGAGTTTATAAACCTCGCTTATCATATAGTCACTTAGAGCCCTTAAAATTAGCTCATAATTGCATCCAAAATTAGCATTTTTATATTTGAAATTATTTTTAGTCAGCCCTTTTGAATTTTCCAATTTTATCAACTGATTCATGATCAGCATCTAGGAAAACCCCCAAAATTATCAATATTAAAGTGTTTCTTCAAATTTTGGTTTTCAATGCATACACATTATACACTTTTGGCTACAATTATGGGCTAACAACTTCACTTAAAGAGTTTTAAATGACTCTATAAGCTAAGTGGGTCTCATGTAATAACAAAACAACAAATTTTTAACCATCTAAATACATTTTAAAATATTTGAATAAAAGTGCGTTTACATACATGTTTCACCACACTCAAATCTGCAGGTTACGATTTTCTTGTTGTATACACCTAAAACAAGACCCCTACTCAAAGAAATCTGATAGAAAGAAAACTTCACGAAAATCTTAATTGTTTATATTTCTAACGGACTAAAACCAAAAAATGGCTACAATGGGAAAAATTATAATACCAGGACATACTCTCTTGTTTGAATATAGATCAGGTAAGGAATTAATATTCAAAGAAAATATGTCATAATTTAATTATATTTTGCAATGCAAAAACAAAAGTCAATAAAATTTTATTCCGAATTAAGTATAATCTAATGTAATACTCACTTCTATTAGCCAAAATTGTAATAATGTAAACAAATCTAGTAAGCGGCTTTTTACCTTGAGACAGTTAATTTTTCTGCTGATGATGTAAAAAAAGTAAAGATTTCATCTGCAAAGTTTTAGAATAAAGGCCTTGAGTAGAAAATTTAATTAGCCTATATGTAAACATTTTTTAGAAGAGTTTAAAAATTGAAAGAGGCCAGGCAAGCAGGCAATGTACCTTCCTGTTTATAATGTTCATATTTTTTTCATTGTACCAAAAGTATGTTTTTCTGGCTTTTAATTAATTCCACTTCTCTTTAATAACTTCAATGAGTTTTTGATATAACACATAATATATCAAAAATGTTACAAATATAACATCAGACATACAGGGTATTTTATTAAGGCAACTATAAAGCACATTAATTTTATTGCAATTAAAACTGTACAAAACCTATAAAATATATAATTAATAACAGAACAAAAATAATAGTTAACATTTTATATTTAGTTTTGTTCTTTAACCTTTACAAAATAAATGGCATCAATAACGAAGTATAAAAAACAACTTTACTAAAATAGTTTCAAAATCAGCTGATGAATATGTTCAGTCTCTAATAAGTGTATTTTGTATTGTAATGAAGCTATAATAATACTTATGAATAATACGAGTTTCTTCAGACACATAATGTGCAATAAAGAGTCTTAAATAATCTCATAGTTTCCCGTTTAAGGCCTTGGAAACCACAATAGTTTACCATTGATAATACAAAGTGTTTCTAAAAACTGTTAACATGTGTATAGTGTTTCATATATATATATATATATTAATTTAATCTAATATATATTTAATTTCAACAGCTTCACATTTCAGGATTTGCGTTAATTTAAAAAGATGGAGACTGAATATCTTTGATTAATAAATAAAAGTGGCAATTGTCTGTAATTTTTTTAACTAGCTGTAGTATTGGGAAATTAGTTATTCTTGCAAGTTTTAAGAAAGTGTGAAAATCGGCATCTACTTTGAGATGTCAGAAGAATATTTGTATAAAGAAACTTGGTTGACCAATTATGCAAATCTCCTAGAGATAAATACATCCAATGAAAATAGTAATTTAAACATGGCTGTATTTAAGCTGGCATTATTACAGAGTTCTGGTAAGACGACAAATTGTTTACAAATTTGGAAATTAATCCGTACCAAATACTAACTGTTAGGTTCTGAGTGTTTTAATTTAATCAAATTAAGTTTACTATAAAGTGTTAATATTTTTTAGAAACTGTTAAATTGAACAAATATTAGATTAAATTTAAAACATTGAAACCCCATGTGCGAATATGATTTAATATTAACTTCTTGTTATGAAATATGAAAGGCATAATTTTCCATATAAGTTTTATTAAGAGTATGTAATATTTTGTAAGGAAAGTTGATACCACAACGTTATACATAAAACATAGAATAAACTTAAAATTGTTTGCGAAGTTGAGAAATGAAATAAAAGTTTTGAAAACCTAACCCAAGCAAAAACATTCTACAACCTCTCTCATTTATGTAGAAATGGTACAATACAATATTGTTGAAACTTTAAGAAACAGCTATTTAAATGTTAAATAGCAACAAACAATAAATTGTGCTAACAATGAGTAATATGAACAACAAATATTTTTAAATTATTTTGTGGCTTGAAAGCGAAAGCACAGGTAGGTGCTTATCAATGGTTTCAAATTATTAAGGCTAAACAGTACAAAAAAAGTTGTGTTTTTAGCCCAATAGATAGCAGCACTGTCGTGGCCAAATTAATTTTACTGATTACTCATTTATTTTTTATCCGATTTGAAAAAATAAAACTGTTTTGTAATCAGTATAAAGTTGTTAAAGGCGCTATGCTTTCTAATTTTCGAAAACATTTCTTAATAAATTTTTACAATTAATAACTTTTAAAATAAGTCAAAATTTGACTAAAACAGGTAGTCATTTTTAGGGCAAATTTTTTTGAATAATTTTAAAGTTTATTTCAAACAAATCGGTTGAACGGTTTTGTCAGAAACGCGTTTTTGGTTCCAACGTTGTGTCACTCGTTGAACAGCTAACTGACACGCGCACGCACCGACGCGACGCGACGTAGCGCCTTCTCTCTCTCTCTCTCTCTCTCTCCTCACAGGCACATACAACCCATCCTCGCGGCTCCCAGCTCCCAGCTCTCAAACAACACACATCCCAAGACGTTTATGATCCGTTTACGTTTTTGTGCGAAATGATGAAAACGAACAAATAAAGAAATGTAATTCAAATGCTCACCAATAGTTAAAGAGTGTATCTCCTCTGTTGATGTAAACATATTTATGTATCCAATTTCATCTAACTTATGTTTAATTTAATTATAAGGTGTGTTAAACGTTTTTAATCTGTGTATTTAATTTAATGTGTCTACAACTGTTTAAAATTAATTAATTAAAATGAATTAATCCTGGGATCGAGACAAATAAATTTCACAATACAAAACTTGGTCTACTGTACTTTGTCGTCTGACTGTCTGTATGTGTTTTTTACAAAATAATTCATATCTACCGAACGGATTGACCGATTGAGTTCAAACTTGACATGAAGTTGACCTAGCAATGATCTATTTAAAATAAATAATGCGTTTTAAAATGGCGACTGTTTCAAAATTTCAAACCCAAACTACCCAAAAACGGTACATTTTAACAAAAAAATGTCAAGACATCTTTTTTATAGCCCTTTTGATTTATCATCGGATAGTGTTACTGTAAAAACAATCGGATGACGGATAATAGTTATGTTAAAGAGCCGATACAGAATAAAAAGGACTACAAAAAAGATGACTTGAAACTTTTTATAAAAATGTATGGTTTTTGGGTAATTCAGGTTTGCAATTTTTTAACAGTCACCATTTTAAAACGCATTAATGGATATAATCGCTTATTTTACTTAAAATATATCATTGTTAGGTAAACTTTATGTCAAGTTTTAAGTCAATCGGTCAAACCGTTCTCTAGATACAAATTATTTAGTGAAAAAACAAAATGGCCGCTATGGAGAAAACCAGGGCTCTATAACAAGTCCTAAACCGTTTCTTTGATCTCGGCACTGTGCCGCCAGTTTCACTCTGACGTCACCATGCTGATACACGGTAATATTTGAGTAGTGCGTGCGCAGTCGTTAACTCGCTGTTTTAACTCGATGGAAAGGCTTCAGTAAAATAAAATTTGGATATTCTTAATCTAAATAAAGTACGGATTCTAACAGTATAAAAAACTTTTATTTTAACAGGTATTTCGAATTTTAATAATTGAAAATATTTGAGAATTATCACAGACTGACATGAAAAAGTCACTAAGCGAGGAAATTTTTTATTTTTGGGTTACAAACAAACTTCCAGCGGGAAAGTTGTAGCCATTGAATTGATCTAAACTATCCAATTCACCGATTTGTGATAAAATGATTACATCATTATGAAATCGTTTTTTAAATGAGCGCTAGTAGGTGCCGCGCCACGACTCCCGAAGTACAATTGTTTGATACGGGAATAACGTTTATGTACATATTGTTATTTTAAGTAAATCACTTGTCCCCAGGAAAAAAAGTAAGCATTTTATTTTAACATAAACTAATTATGATTTATAATTAATATTTGATATTATTGAAGAAACATTTAAGTACTCCGCAAATTAGACAACAATGAACAAATTATTTAAAAGACAGCATATTTCTTTGTTATAAAGCAATTCTTTTAATTAAATATGAAGCTAATTTTTTTACGTAATTACGATTTTCTTTTTCCATCATTGATCTCTAATTTTATTTCTTTGAATGTACGTAATAATGATATTATTTTTTAAACGTTAACCTCCAACTTAACTTTTTGTGTCCACTTCAATAATATCAAATTTTAATTATAAATTAATAATTAGTTTATGTTAAAATAAAGTGCTTACTTTTTTTCTAGCTGGCATAATTACCTGGGGACAAGTGATTTACTATATTACCTTAAATAACAATATGTACATAAACGTTATTCCCGTATCAAACAACTGTACTTCGGGAGTCGCGGCGAGGCACCTACTCGCGCTCATTTAAAAAACGATTTCATAATGATGTAATCATTTTATCACAAATCGGTGAATTGGATAGTTTAGATCAATTCATTGGCTACAACTTTCCCGCTGAAAGTTTGTTTATAACCCAAAAATAAAAAATTTCCTCGCTTAGGAACTTTTTCATGTCAGTCTGTGATAATTCTCAAATATTTTCAATTATTAAAATTCGAAATCCCTGTTAAAATAAAAGTTTTTTATACTGTTAGAATCCGTACTTTATGTAGATTAAGAATATCCAAATTTTATTTTACTGAAGCCTTTCCATCGAGTTAAAACAGCGAGTTAACGACTGCGCATCCTAAAATACATAGTCATTACGAAACATCCTGTATATACAAGAAACATATCTTAGTAAAAGTATGCAAAACATACCAATATTGTGGTTACGTATGCTGAATTAATATTTTATAACAACCAAGTGGGACGAGCAGGAGAAACAATACATGCAATGCTCTTCAACAATATATGGGAAACGGAAGCATTTCCCGGTGCGAGTCGTCACTGAGCGAGCGCGTGGCGTGATGAATTTGTTTGATGGCGCGCGGGTTGGGGGGGGGAATACGCGCGAAAAAATACTAGAGATAAACCTTGCAAAATCGATTCCGACGGAACCACTGGTTCGATCTTCAGTCTGAAAAATTATTAATTCATTTCTCCATCAAATCTTCAAAATGACTACCTGTTTTTTCTTTTAAAAATATTCCTTTTAGCAGTTACAAAGTAATTTTTTTTATTAAATAAAAAATAAAAAAAATCGTTAGCATAGCGACTTAAAGATACATATTAGAAGTACAAATCAGTTTTCAAACCAAATTTTACTCAAACGGTAAGCGAGTAATCAGTAAAATGAATTTTCATAATTTTGAAGCGCTACGTGGCGGCAGTATTTGGAACTACTGCCGGGGTGTTTAGCCTTAACATTTCTTTGGTAGTGGGGAACAGTACTCCAAGTACAATAAAACATAAACATTATGTGTAAGGAATAGTTTACAACTATGTTGACCTCTAAAGTCAAGTGGTAGTTCAGAGTGCATTTTAAGTTTTAGTTTCATAATGAAGTAGTCTGTGGGTCACTTAACTTAATATATT
Source organism: Philaenus spumarius (assembly GCA_018207615.1). Taxonomy (NCBI): domain Eukaryota; kingdom Metazoa; phylum Arthropoda; class Insecta; order Hemiptera; family Aphrophoridae; genus Philaenus; species Philaenus spumarius. The sequence goes on from JAGFPH010000935.1 coordinate 101,848, forward strand.
AAGTTATTTTTTTAATAAATATCTGTCCGTCAAGTTATCCATTTAGTGATAATTTTTACTACCGCGGTTTCTGATGTCTCAAACATCCATCTTCAGGTTTCACTCTTGTGAGATGGTTTTACATTTAAAAAAATATCACAAGACAAACATACATCAACTTATTCGCCCAGCACTAGCCCTTAGTTTGTGAACTGTAGAGTGACTGCGGCTAAACTTTACTTGAAATCGATAAAAATCAAACTGCTCACACCTTTATTGACTGTGACCTTAGATACTGGACATACATACAAATCTAAATGTACTAAAATTGTGCGGTAAGAACCATTACATGAACATGATAGTGGAGTTTGAAATTTACCGAGCAGTATAATTAAAGCCTACAAATTTTTTAAATGACAAACTGTCTTTCAGTTCGAATATAATCTTTGACTCCGCAATAAAGATCATAGATAGGGATCAGGCAAACTGAATTGGTAGGAGTTCTTGATACGGCATTGACAAGGGGAGCAGATTGTATATTGACAGTCTAGCCATAGTACAGAAACCACGTACCAGTGCTAGGTGAAATTCATATAAGTATGTTTGTGTTGTGACAATATGTTCAATGTATTAACAACTTCGCAAGAGTGAAACCTGAAGATGGATGCTTGAGACATCCGAAACCGCAGTAGAATAAATTACCAATAAGTGGATCACTTGTTGGACAATAGAAGGTATTAAACACAAAAATAAGTTTAAGTTTTAAGTTGAAATGGTATGTTAAGTATTATTTAACTGTGTTAATAATTTAACTGCAAAACCTTTTAAAGTTTTTAGAATAAATTAACCATGGGAAAATACTTACAATATCAAATAGAATTAATTATTGAAATGGAAATGGTACAAACTAAAACTTGGCATATTTTAAAGTAATGTTTTCTACATAAAAAATGACTTTATCTTGGACACTTTCAAGTTAACAAAATATCTTGTTTTATTTGGGGAAGAAATGCATACACATGATCGTACACTGTCAAGGCAGAATTCATTAATAAATTCTATCAAGTTAAATTAAATTTTAAGATTGACTATTTGATAAATTTGGTTTTCAAAAACTGTTTTTATTATTAACCGCAGACAATCAATAATTAGGCTAAATGTCTTGACTTTTTTTTTTAAATACAAAAATATAATTAAAGAAACAAATATTGCATATTATTTAAATATCTTTTTTCATTTCCATCAAAGTCTATTGGTTATCAGTGTCTGATTCTGAAGTATGCAAAAACGGTTTATCACTTTTCACCAGTAATTTAAAAATCTGCTCCATCATTTCCTGTGTCTTCTCAGCAGATTTTCTCATCGAGTGCAGTTGGTCCTTATAACTGTCCAACCTCTTACCATAATCCAACAATAGTTTGTCTCTATCATCATCTGATATTTTATACAACCTGTTGTGTTCTTCTTCTGCTTTCTTTGCAAGTATTCCTTTTGCAGTTTTAATGATCTCGTCACCCATGTAGTAGGAAGTGCAGGATTCTATAAAGTTCATATTGTTTTCATCGTCTAACTCTTGACGCTTTCTGTGATGTCCGGCTGCCGAAGATTCTACTTTGTTTTCTTGATTGGGTAAGACATGCACCTCACAATCGGCCGGTAGATCTGCGAAGAGACAGATTTTCTTCGAGAATATACGAAGAAATTTGAATTGTGTCGAGTAGCAATCGATTTCAGGAATGCAACAGCATAGTGATCTTAGTTTTTTTATAAAACCTTTGTACGGTGTAGGATCTCCGAGTGCCATAGTTTCAACGTACGAGACAAGTTTAACTCTCGAGACATATCCAACTAATTCTGCATCATCTTTGATTGCCTGTGTATCGCTCACTGCAAGACCATTGAGAAGGTTAAACAAAACTATTGCTATCAGGAATACAAACAATACAAACAAAATATGACTCACACCTGGATGAGTGACGAATGGAATTGAACCTGCATCGAATTCTCCGGTTAACATAACAACTGTCTTAAAAACGGACATTGCCGGATCGAGGAAGAAGTTATCGTCTTCGTCTTGTGAATCACGAAACAGAGTGTAAAAACTCAAAGCAAAAGCAATAATCAGGATAGAATACCAAGCGAGGAATTTTAAGAAGTTCCAAGAAACTCTTTTAAACATTTCTATATTTGTCGATAACGATGGATGTCTGCCTATCAGTAAAACTAATTCTGCCCATAATAATAATATTGCAATTGCTGATATTTGATGACGAACTTTGACGCAAGAGTTACAGAATAGTATTGCTATCGATACGCTAATTATAGCGATTTCCAACCAGTTTTCAGGACTCATCAAATACTTCATCGGTGATATAATTAGTTGGAATAATTCTCGAATGATGAATAGAAACAGCAAAGCAATCACAAGTATTCTCAATGGTTCAGAAAAGGAACTGTTTTCACTCATTTCAAAAGACATTGTTTCACGTGCCATACGCGAAGAGTTTTTAGGAAGTTCATCACTAGAGTTTGGTGCTCCGTAAATGCCTAAAATATAGCCTGTTAGTAATGCCCAGAAAATGATATAGAATGTTAGATTACAATAAAAAAAGCAACGGATACGGTGCCATTTTAAATGAAGAAAACTAGTTAAGACTGGATGTTTTAGTAACGGGCGAAGTTCTGTTGAATCACACATATATAATAGAGGATCAGTTTCTGGAATAATGGCATCACCTTCTAAATCCATATCTGTTGTGATGGCATCTAACTGTAAAGTTACTTGAGAGGAGTTAAGTGATTTAGGTGGAGTTTTTGGCGGTGCTAGAAAATTGTAACGGAATATGATTTCGTAATTATCTTCTCGTGGAAGTTTATCATTTGTTGTCAAGCATTCGTCGAGATACATTTCCATTATCCTTGGATGAACGTCTGCAAGTGCTGGTTCCCCGAGGGTGTTTCGGATACCAACATATGCTCCTTGACGTAAAAGAAGAAGAATAACATCACGGTCACCTTGATTTGCGGCGTAATGAAGTGCTGTGTTACCTTTACAATCACCTGAGTTGATGTTTAATTTATTTCTTGGCACATTATTTAGTAACAGTTCAAGGCATTTGAAATGATCCTGGTCTTCCTTACTTGCACCTAATGAAGGCAGAGATTCTACAGATCCTTTAACTGCAACATGTAGGACGGTTTCGCCATCGACCGGATAATAGTTAGTTTTATCATTATAAATCAACATTCTTAGTATATTGTAATAACCTTTCCTACCAGCGAGCATTATCGGTGTGGTCCTGTTGGATGGATGTGTTGCATTAGGGTCTGCTCCAAGTCTGAGCAATGCTTCTACTTCTGTCTTGAGGCCAAACTCGCAAGTATATTGCAAGAAAGTATGTAAGCCGTCATTAGTGTCTAACAAATCTCGATGAAGTCTGATCGCTGCAAGAAAAGATTCAAACTCATGCCGATGTAACAAAGAGAAAAGATCTCCAGCTGTCACAATTCCATTTTCTTTCCTTCCGTTCATGTCAGGAAGTTTTGATTCTAATTCTGGAAAGTTTTCCATAATCTCATCACGTCCTGATTTCCCTTTTGCCGTTTTAATTTTATCGAGTTCAATGTTATCCGCTTGAATCAACAGTAGAATCGCTTCTTCATTTTCTTGCGATGCAGCTATATGTACAACTGTTTGTCCTTTTCTGTTAGCCATGTTGACATTTGTCTTTGGATGATTTAATAATCGAACTAGGTATTCAGTATCTTCAAGTTTTGCTGCATAGTGTAACGGTGTACTTCCGTCCCTGTCGAGCACATTCGTATTAGTACGGGAATCATTTAGAAGTAGTTCTACAGAACTTATGTCTTTATTTTCGATGGCAAAATGTAGAGGCGATTTCTTTCTAACAGGATTAATCTTGTTCGGGTCAGCTCCGGCTTGTAGAAGTGCTTTCACATATTGACTACTGTTCTTATTTTGACAAGCTAGGTCCAGTAGAGTTCCATAGTGAGGGTCTTCATACCAGTGATCGGGATCTATATAGGAATCTGCGACTCCTGCTTTCAATATTTTTTGGAATGTATCTAAGTCTCTGTCTTGGAAAGCTGTAAACAGCTGTGAGTGAGGGTCAGGAGAACAGAGGCTGCTTGTACGATCTAATTTCTTCTCTGCAAGTTCCATAGCTTGACTCATTACCTGAAAAAATTAAATATTGAATCGTACAGTAAATAATATTTATATTATATTCTGGAACTTAAATGTACACAATATTATTTAATAATAGAAATATTTAAAAGGTAAAGAATATGAAAACATGATTGATATCAAATGCTATTGACATTGACATTTTGTGTAAAAAGAGTTTGAATATGATTACAAATACTAAATTTAGAGTACTCAAATGACAAATTTAAAAGTGCCGTTAGCATCAAAGTGGACATGCTTTAATGATCATTAATGTGTTACGCAGTGTAAGTGTGGGGTTACAAACAATATAAACTGGCGGAGCAGTTGTTGCTTGTGTTCGTTAAACAACTGCTTCAACTGCCAGAAAACGCTTCAAATTATGTCTTGTACTTGGAGTTAGAGTTAGAAAAATTGTTTGAGGGTACCTTTAGTGTGTATGCAAATTATGTGATAAAAACTTTAAATATGCCGGAAGAGAGGCTTCCAAACGTTTTAACAAAACAGGTCATAAAAAATTTATTTCGGTATTAAGCATGGTCGCATTAGTAACAAGCATATGAATAGCTTCAACACAAGACTATCAGGCGTAGATAAATGGAAGGGGCAGTTATTTACTTTAGCCGAAGTGATGAGTAGGCAGAACAAACAAAATAATCTGTTCGAAGCTAAAACAAAGTTTTTTAAAGTATTTAGTGAGTTGGTCTGTGTTCACATAGGACATTTTGTTTATTTGGTTTGGCTTGGTATGGTAATTTTAAAAAAATTCTCAGATTTACATTTGAATTAATAAGTTGTAATTATAACGAATTACTAAAAAATCATGACATTCTCTGAAATTCACAGTGGTCTTTCACAGTGAGATATACAATAAAAACTTCTTTTTTATTACTGTGTTGCGTAGCTCCCAGATTGAGTTATAAAACAAGTAACGTGTTGTTGAATAACATCTTGCGCAGTGAAATTTCAAAACACAACGGCATATAAAACTTTCAAAAAGAATGAACGTTTTCTCAACAAACACCACAACAACAGTGAACCTGATTTAGCCAAAAAAACTGGGATTTACCAGCTTACTTGTAACGATTGTCCGTGTTTCTATATAGGCCAAACAGGTCACCCTTTCAAGGAAAGCTTACCCAAAAACGGACAGCTTTTGAACCCCCTCAAATCTAACTTCACCTAATAAATAAACTCCATGGCTACAGTGACTTCTAAACGAACATGAACATCTTACATGTATGTAGTAAAATAGGTTATATGGGTTCATGGGAGGAATTAGCTACCTACAGAGCTTCTAACATTGAGAAACAACACTTGTTGAATGCTATATCATTAATACAGAATGCTCCATACAATTATTCAAACATTTCCTTATGAAGATTTATCCTACACAAATTATACCTAAAATACATTTTTTTTCTTCTCATAGAAAGAATCTAATCTAAAAATTATAACAAAATTATTTCTCCTATTTAGAGTTTACTTTATAAGTTCAGAGAGGTAATAAAATGACTTTTTGGCTCAACCTTCAAGTAATAGTTGGGTAGAACTTGCGTTGATACATGGAAATTGTAAACAAATTTTTCCCCTTATGCATTGATTGGCTATGTATTGTAGTTTAAGGAATAACATTTTCCCAAATTTGTTTTGTTTTCTGTACAAAACCTTTCTACTAACTATATGTAGAAAAGTAAAAGCATGATTTCTAATTAGCATAACCTGTATAAATGATGCTTATTAGGCAATAGCTGAAACAATGATACATTGAAATACTTTTAGTCCATGTATGTATACAATGAAATACTGAATTAGCCTTGCTATTTATATGAAGAAACCTTATAGCTTAGTTATGAGTTCTCAAATATATTTACAAAAATGCTTCCTTAGATGGTTACCTTCTACACATTACAATTTTATAATAATTCCGGATTATAAAAAAAATATTTCTATTTTTTTTAGTTCAAAATTTTTGCTCACATTGCAATTGAGACCTTGCATAATCAATATATCAGCAATAACAACAATATGTTCAATATCTTTTGTTGTCATTGAAGAGCCTCCTCATGATAAGACATAACTGTACATACCTATGCTACTTAGAAGACCACTAAAGATTTCCCTTTAGTCGGATAAGAAGTTTTTGAGTTAAATTGTTACAAATATAGTTTAAAATCTTTATATTTTTCTAATAGTATAGTTATGTTGTATGTTTTTTAATGCAGTTTAAAAGCATTATCATATCTGACACATAGTTTTTTAGTTATTCATGTTCTAATGGAAGTAATTAAATCTGTTTGACAAGAAATGGACATTTCAATAATGGATAGTACTATAAATAGCTTGCTGGAAGTGAGTCATAAATATTGCTTCGCATTTTATTTAAAAACTGAGATGTTTTGATCTTAAAAAATTGTTTACGTTCGGCCTCCTTATCATTGGACAAAAAACATCGACTAAAGTGATGGCATTTAATTTAAAGATGGTTTTCAGTATTTTAAATCTTAAGAAAAAAGGAATATTATAAGTTTTTTGTTGAGTAGAAGCAACCAAAACTAAAACGATAGCCTTTTAACGTTACTAGTATCTGATGTGGTCAACTTGTTTTTCACCTAATAATTTTAATTTTCTATAAGGATGCAAATCCTCAGTTCGTATCTTGATGCTAAGAGGAAAAGAGTGTAAAAGGGCAAAGAGGAAACTTGATCGAATTAATGATAAATATGTAGTAAACATGTGAAATTCAATAGAAGTTAACAATTTAACTATTAAAGTAGAATAATTTAAAAAAAAATAAAGATAAGTGATAATTCAATTTGAAAGAAATGAAAACAACGCTAAGTATTTGTTTAGATATTTTGTTTATTTGTTTGCCAATATTTTCCCGTTCAAGGCAGGCAAAGGGATATATTAGCTCATACAGGCGCGAATGTGATCAAAATGATTTCATTTAATTTGTTGATGATGCCTTTTGTATGGAAAAATCATGTGTGTAGAAAAATATATATGACCTACAAAAATATAATTTTATATTAATTTTAATAGCAAACAACTGCATAAAATAACAGATAACGCAGTGGACTTGGATAACCATCTTAGGAACACAATGCTAAGGGTTAGGCCTAGTTATTTTATTTTACTTGCCTTAACGGCTATATATACACATAATTGCCATAGCAACAAACTGCTCAAAATAATAGATAAAACAGCTGATTCGGATCACCAGCATAGCAACACAATTTTAGGTTAGACCAAGTTTATTCTATTTTAATTGTTTTAAAGGCAATATATACACATACTTTTTATTTTCTGCACATCTATGGTGCAGCACCTTTTGAATGATATAAGCTTCATTTCTCTCCTTTTATAATAAATACTAAAAGAAGGTACACAAATTTCGAAGTTTGCGTATTAATATACTGATTTTTTATATTATAAGAGTGAGAAGTAATTTCAGTAACAACTGGTGATTCGCAAAACTTATTTTACATCGGAGCATTGCTACCTACATTATTATACAGGGTGTTTATATATTTGAGATTTTTATTAATATGGTAAAAAATATTAAAAGTATTTAAAACAAATTATTAGATCAGGCAAGGATTCCCTTATACATTTGATAATGGTTTTTGTAAAGGGAAATAGTGGTTTTATAATTAAAACTTCAAATTAGAGGTGGTCGTTATTCAACGTAATAGGATAAATAATATAATTAATTAATGCTTTGCAGACTAATAAAGTTATTTAACTTTCTAAATTGATGTGGTTCTTTATGTTTTGTCATGAATAACTACTGGTGGTTTTAATCATACAATATTTTTGTTTCAATACATATTGCATGCGTGTTATTACTTGGAATAGTTAATATAATACTGCAGACTATATTATTTATCTGTAGTATTCACAGTAATTCTGTAGTATCTTAAGTAATCACATCTGCAACGTTACATTACAAAACAATACATCGGCAAAATTAACACTTGACAAAAATAGATTACCAAGTTAATAGTTGAAGTAAATTCTTCTGCAACGTTGCATCGAATAACACTTCGCTGACCATGGTAGTACAACTAGGTAATAGCTCTCCCGCAACCGTTAATACGTTACAACTTTAATAGGTTACTACAACGTATTTTCAAATACTGTGGAACTTTGCAGTCTGTCGCTACAATGTAACTTATTGTAATACAAACATTTAAAAAAAAAGTATGAAACATTTCTCCCAAACCAAAACACTTACGTTTATGTACCTCTTTTGTATTAGGTTCTCGGTAGGTAAAGGTTTTTGACAATAATCTATGAAACTCATAAGAAGCTGATAAAAATAAAACCTAATATAAGTTCTATCTACATGTATAAAAGATACAATTTAATTACAAATTCTGCGGAATTACAATGCAAACCAAATTTTTTCCTTCTGAAACACCAGAACAGAACAGAAAATTTATTGGTCCTTCAGCACATGTACAACATTGCAATAGACTTCGTCACATACAGGCTTAATTTAGTCATTACAACTTAAAACTAACATGACAGATGACCCAGGCTTACTAAATATTATTGGTTTCACAACTTAAATACAGTATTCCTCAAAGTTATAAAATGGGTGGTCTTTCAGCCAATCATAAAAAGTATGATATAAATCATCATTTATTTGACAAGGAATGAAAAGTGGCAGGCAGTTTATTGGACAGTTTAATTTCTAAAGCTAAATGATAAATTCTTGGATTTATTCAATCTATGTCTTGGTTGTTAAAAAATATGAGCAAAATTGATATTGTAATCATGAATTAGGCCTCTAACTGGATACGTATGTAAATTAAATTATTCTTTACATCCATTACTACTTACATCAAACAAATATATAGACGTTATATTACCAGTTTTAACAAACAGTGGCTTGCAATGTTCTAATTTATCTGAGTTTGTTAATGTTGTCAAATATTTTTTTGAAGAATTAAAATTGTTTTCACCGTATCCAAGTACAACTAATTCAGCTAGTTAAAAAAGCTATTTTATTGCCTCAACACATTGTGGTAAATAAAAATAAAAACAAAGCCTACATTTGTATTTTGACTTGCAAACTTAATATTACATTTTTAATTTATATGATTAAAAAAAATCCTTCCATTATGATTTCATTCCTTAGATTCTTTAATCCCTTGAATTCATTTAAAAATACTTTAAATAAACGAAATTGGAATGAAAAATTGCTAACATATATGTATTTACAAATTTGTTCTTCTTGACAACATTCAAATTTGTTAAGAGCCCTCATCATTTCAGTTAGTGTAACAATACCTATTTATATATATTTAATAAGTATAGTATAGTTATTTAAATAATGTACCATTTAACTACTTTGACATATTTCTTTTCTTTTTTGGACTCATGAACTTTATAATTGATAGATTGACTTTTGCTGACCAAAAGTTTCTTGCTTATAATTACTCTCTAATTCCCCTTAAGTAATGAAGAGGTTTTATTAATTTTTATAAAAGTAAGAACATTTCTATTGAATTTATTTGTAATTACTTCTAGGTATAGTGTTCAACATCGGTTGTATATGATATGTATTATTTTACATTGTCTTCTTAGAGTATTAATTCGCAATAATAAATAATAATCATTATACCAAGAATATTAAAGTGTTACCTCTTTTGAATCAGGATATTAATTTAAACAACATCACTGAAAATATAAAGAGTTGAATGGTGATCTTAGATCTAAAACAGAATAGTCTGATTGTTTACATTTTGCCTGGCAGCAGGTTTTATTTACTTCCAAGAAGAGTGCTGAGAGATATGATCCAGTCCAAAGAACTGAGAGAAATTCTCTGCGTTCATTTTGAGCAGTGATGTAAACATAACATATAAATTATCTCATTGGCACTGATGACCAATTTTTAAATTATATATTTGGAATTCAATAAGTGAATATTTGCCTGCATGTACTATATCAAAACGTGATTTTTTTTATCTAATGAGAATAACTTACTAAAAACTATCTTTGTGCAATTTATTTATAGGCTTAATTAATTATCGCGCCAAAATTAACTTTACTTAATTTTTTTTAATGTTTGCCACATGAAATTTATTAATCAATGAATACATATTTTCCCTTTGTGCTTATTGAATGTGCCTTATATGAATTACTCTTAAAATAACAATAAGTTTTAACTTCAAATCAGAGTTAAAAACTACAAGAATATGTAAAGCATATGGTAATTTGGTTTTTTTTTGGTGAGTTAAAGTTAAATTATGGTGAATTTAAATCCCTTCAAAATTAATCACTATTGCAACGTTTTAATATACAATATGTGTATGGATGTTGGGCATATGTGTGTGGGATTTTTGCTTTAATTTGTGACAAAGTGTCAAGTGTGCAAACTGCAAAAACTAGCATTTGAAAATGACTGAAATAATGGTAGGAATGGCTGTCACGGAATGAATGATGTTGTAAGGAAAACAAAGGATTGTTTGTCAGGAAAAAACATATGGTGTCAAATGTTTAGTTATAGATTAGTGATCGGATAATCAAATAGTTTTACTAATCGAATAAAAACCAAATAAATCATGCAGATCAAACACTAATAATTGTAAAACTATTCGAATAACAACTCGGTTCAATAAAGAATTTGATTGAATTATTTTGTTTCTGTTGCTTATAGCTGATAATATAATTTGTAATTTTGTTGTAAATTACCAACTAAGTATATTAACATGTGAAATATATTACTTTTTGCATATATGGTCGTATGGTAATTCTGCAAACAAGTAAATTTGGACTTGGGCATATAAAGATATATGTTTGATAAATATTATTATTTGTTTATATTGTAGATACTTTATACATATATATTACATACATTATTATATTTTTAATTCAGACGTATTTACTCGGGGTTAATAATATTTACTTTCGTTTATATGTATTTGTATTTTAGTAAAGGTTATAAGAATAATTTGTACATGAATATTTATTTATATAGGTAGGCCTATATAGGAAGTTTAGGAAATGTTTTACCTAACAAAAACAATAAAGATAAATTTTGGACTAAACAGCTAATTAAAATAAGAAGTTAAATGAAAAACTATTTATTCAAACAAGTATCTTCTGTGGTCGAAATTCGACCTGTTTTTCACTTTTTTCATTTATTAAACGTATTCAAACTCTCAATTCGATTACCACGTATCTTAACAATATTACTTTCATTTATTATCAGGGATGACAAAAATGAAAAGCCTAAACAAAACACACCTTAGTTCTTAGTTCAATTACACACCAACATACACTGCAACATATCAGACCTAAAACACATCAACAATAACATAACCTAAATTATCTGTTTACAGTTGAGTAAAGTAAATAACTTATTTATTTGAAACTCAATTAGGTTATCAGCTGTTTAGAACTAATGATTTCCTATTAATTTAGTTGTAGCATACAGATGCAATTTTAAAACTCGGAATGTAACCAAAATAAAAGTGTAAACTAAATATTTAGCTTCACTAAATGTTTAGTGACTTAGAACTTGAAATTATCTTTTTAAATAAAATAAACGGTACCAGGAACTGGCACATACTTTCTCACAAACATATTTAAATTATTAAATAGATTCACTGTGACTTCATAATTGTAGGTGGGGTAGGAGAGGAGATATTAAAGTAGGAGAATAACTAAATATTATTATTATTAGCTAGTGAAAAAACTATTCGATTGATTTTGAACAAATTTGCACAAAACACGTCTATTAGGCCTGTATAGATGCACGAAAAAAGGTTTTGACAATTTTTGAAAAACAACCCCCAAAAATGTATTATTATTATTATTAGCTAAACAAGAATTTTTAGAAAGATACGGTTTTCTGCATATGGTAGGGTACATTATGGGCTACAAACAAGCCAAATTTTATCAAAATCGTTAGAGCCGTTTTTTTATAAAAAAATAATAACCAATTTTTTGGGGGGTTTTGGCCAAAAAGGGGACTGTTTTTCTAAATTTTTCAAAAAAAAAAATCGTGCATCTATACAGGCTTACTTCACATGTCTGGTGCAAATTTGTTTGAAATCGATTGAATAGTTTTCGCTCTAGCTTTGTATACAGTACCTGGAGACCGAGCTAAAGCTCGATTATAAGCAGGGCTATGATTTCAATAATAAATATTGGATTATTGAGTTTTGAGGTTAGGCCTATAACATTAAACAACTAAATAAAGGGTATATACAACATTAGGCTTACCTGTAATAAAAATACAGTTTAAAGGATTAACCACAATCTCAACGCTATGCCTCAGAAATAAGTCAGGCCTAAATTAAAGTATTATTTCAATATCGATTTATTCCTAGGGCCTAGTTCGCTCACGTCAATAACTACTATTATTGCAAATTTCCGTGAACATCGTTTAGGTTAGGCCTATAACATTAAACAACTAAATAAAGGGTATGTTTATTATGTATTCGTTGCCATGGTAACTATAAATAGATACAACATTAGGCTTACCTCTAATAAAATATACAGTTTAAAAGAAAGCAGATGATTATTGTAATGGCATTGAAAACATTTGCATCAGCTGTGCTTTGTATTGTTTAAAATGGACAAATTTCACTTTTTAATTTAATAAAAAGACGTAGAAAACGAATTTTCCCAGACTGGTGACCATTTCCAATCGATTTCTCGTGGCCAAAAGCCTAATATAAAATCAAAAAATCAAAAATCCTTAGACGGAGATTCCAGATTCATTTAGCAGACAAACAATTATCTCTCGCTTTAGAAGATAAGATACAGACAGGCATTTTGTAAAAACCACTTTTTTGGACTCAGAGGGTCCCAAAACGGATATTTCCACAAAAATCTCAACATCGATTTTTTTTGCGATCACTATACTTTCTCTATACTAAAGTATAGTGAGAAAGTAAAAGGAATCATCAAAATCGGTTAGGTATTAACTTTAGGAAGTGAGTGAATAAAAAGCAGGAATTTTTTAAATATATAGATACGAGTATTTGAGTGCAATACTCGTATTATAGTATTGGCTTAAACTATACAAAACAAATTATTTGAATGTACCTCCCAAATAAATTAAATACAACATAGCCTTTCTTTTCCATTGAGTTATTCGAATAGCCTAAACCCAACAATTCACTCAACAGATTATTCAAATAATTATGAAATATTTGAATAATTGAATACAACAAAATAATCAAATATTCAAATAGCCCAACACTATTATACACAGAGTGTTTCTTAAAAAGGACACCAAACTTCTGGAGTGGGTTCCTTACACAAAAGTAAATAAAAAAAGTTCCTATAAAGCCAAAAAACGCTTTAAATTCCAGATATCCGCCATTTTTTTTTATTTACAAGATAATTCATATCTAGAGAAATGTTTGACTGATTGAGTTCAAACGAGGCATGGAGGAGTTTAACCAAACAATGCCTTCTTGATCTATCTCAAGAAAAATGTTTCAAAATGTCGGTTGTTTAAAATTTCAAACCTAAATTACTTAAAACCCGTACATTTTAACAAAAAATTCCAAGACACATTTTTTGTAGCCCTTTTGATTCCCTATTGGATGGTGTAACTGCCAAAACAATCAAATGAATGATAATAGATAAGTTAAAGATAATAAAAGCATGTGTACATGTACATACAATATTGTTGTGTTTACTGTGTTGGTATGCCGTGTTGAATAAACCAATTATTATTACACACGGTGATGATGACTATGTCATTGAAATGTGCATAAGGATAGTACATTAAACATAACTTTTCATTAAATTGTTCTGTTATTGTTTTTTGTTCGGGGTTTCATTCAATCATTGTGGTTCTACTCTTTTTAAGTATTATAACTACTGTAACTGTAAACGGATGCAATATTTTTCATATTAGAGTTAGGTGATTTTTCAATTTAAAAAATAAAAACTAGGTAGACATTTTTCAGAATTCACATTATGGTAACAACTATAAAAAGTGGTATTTCTTCCAAATCTAAAATTAATAACCTTTTACCCCCAAAATCATGTAAAACTTATGCTCTCATTTCACTCAGATGAACAACTGAGCAGTAATCTAGATATTAACTTTTTAAGAGTGGTTTTGATTTATAGTTTCATACATCACTAAAGTAGGCAGACATTTTGAATTTGTACTTGTATAAAATGTGTAAAGAAAGTAAGACAAGTTAAAATTAAATCCTCAAAACTGAATGGGTGGGTGAAACAGAATCTCATTCATAATACCAATGCCAGCTAGTGAATTTAGACCTAACACATGATTACATTTCCCATGTTTACATTGACTTTTAAATGTCTGGTTTGAGTGAAGCAACTTAAAACTTGTTCTGTAAAAGTATGAGTCATCAATGAATGTAGAAGTAGTGGAAGGGACTTGTAATGATGATACAGTGGTCCAGTGGCTGGGCAGTCATGCACAACGATCCATTCATGCACAGCTGTTTGATGAAAACAGATGTTTGACTGTTTGTACAATCCTAACCAAGGCTATCTTTTGAATAGGTGTCGGATAGTCCTTGAGTATTTGTTGTCGTTTTGTGAAAAATTGGTTGTGCCAATGAATATAATTTTAACCTGGCCACCATTAGCTTCTTTGGAACTACAAGGAGAGAGTTAACATTTGAAAAGAAAGTTTACTCTTTTACTATCCTTTATAGTTTCGTCATGTCTGTCTGTGTGTCACAACTTCGTATTCCATCATTTTATAATTTTTTATAACGAAATTTTGAAGAGAAATTGAAAAAAATTGAGTATTTCCCCGCTCAAAGAAATTGGAGGCACTATTTTTTCTGGCACCACATTGAATTTTGTGTTGTTGATAAGTTCTTTTTGTTGTATCAAAAATAAAATAAATTATTTCACTAAACATAATATGTAAACAACTATATGTAAATTTAGGTTAAATTAGAAAGAACCTGAGAAAATTTGAGGACATATTCTGCAAATAAAAATAAAAGAAAAAGTTCAAATAAACATAAGTTTGAAATGCTTAGTTTTCAGTCAGTCAGTTTCTTATGCTTTGGGTGGTTTCTTAGTTTTTTGTTTGTCTGTTTCTTATTGTTTATATTATTTCTTAGTATTCTGCCTGACATTATTTTATTCTTTGATTAAATTATTAGTTTTCCATCCGTCAGTTTGTTATTCTTTGGCTAATTTATTGTATCAGCAGTTAGATTGTCAATTTGCTAGTATTCTTTAACAAAATCTTGGCTATCCTTTTTGTACATCTTTAAACAGTACTACAAATTTTCAAGTTGTACATGTTTTGTTAAACTAGTAGTTTTTCTGTATTTTAATTCTAAACTTTTAACATTTAAATTTAAACATTTTGCAAGTGTTAAATTAAAAATTACCTATTAAGATTTTTTGGAAAACTACAAATAATGGTTTAACATAAATCAAAATTTAGTATGAATATATATGTACTATTCCAGAGTTATATTTTGTTATTGAAAACTACTAAATAGCAGGCAACATCAAAACAACTATCAAGCAACATCAACAACAAGGCAAACATCATTTACAAATCTATGTTCATATGAAGTTTTTCTGTATTTTTACATTTAGGGTATATTTTAAAAGTTCTACGTTCTACCTAAATCACCCTGTAGATATTCTCAATATAACAAAATTAGAAGTAATGTCAAAAATTCAATTTCATATTTTTAATATACCATAAACAAAGTATTCATGAATTGTTTCTTATTTAAGGTTGGTCCTAGTTTAGAGATGCCCGTGCTGGCTAAGTTAATATGTGTACCTTGTGTACAGCACATTCCAATAAGCTTATCAAACGCACAGTCATCAAATCTGCCTGACAGGATTAAAGGCATTTCATTGTGTTTGGCTTCATAATTGTTACATTTACATTCATAAACGCAACTGTTGTTTGTAAGTCTACTACAGTAATATATAAATCCTGTGCTAATATACAAATTAAACTACTGTATACTGACTGTACTGTGATCTTTGTTAAATGGGAAGGCTGTTTTTGGAAGAAAGTGTTTTAAATTAAAATCTTCAAACAAGACTTGATTTATACGTTTTTTGGTAGAGACAAAGTAATGTCTTGTAAGTGCTTCAGAATTTTATGAATTATTAAATTTGTACATACAGAAATACTTCCTCTTAACTTCTTATTATATTACTTCATTTTCACTTTCCAAGTACGAGGATGTACCCTAAAGAAATGAATGTTAATATATTATGTATAAAACCAGAAGGACTCTCTGGTTTAATATGAAAAACTTACATAAAACAACGTGTTTGTTACTTTCTATATACTTCACTATTATTTCCTTTCACTTTAATACCTAATTTGAGTAAGGGTTGCAATTGAAAACATAAACACAAATGTAATTTATTTGATTAATGAGATCTCCAAGCCTACATCTAATTAACATAATTTTTTAAATTTATATTATTTCAAATGCCCATCATTAAATGATGTATTCTTAAGAAACCTAACTTAAAAATCAGAGATCCTCACCAAGAGAATGAATTTAAAAGTTTATGTAAAATATAAAATATAATAGAATAGAAAGCTACTGTGGTAGTAAAACACTAATCATTTTTCATTTGCAGAGCTTTTTATTTTAAATAATTAACGAGTTAATATTTTTATATATAT
The DNA here is from genome assembly GCA_018207615.1 of Philaenus spumarius. Classification (NCBI taxonomy): domain Eukaryota; kingdom Metazoa; phylum Arthropoda; class Insecta; order Hemiptera; family Aphrophoridae; genus Philaenus; species Philaenus spumarius. Next base: position 118,659 of record JAGFPH010000935.1, read on the forward strand.
TATTTTCTTTGAAACTCAAGGATATAGCTTTAATATGAAGTATTTTTAGTTCTCCAGTATTACCATAAATCTTGGGGAATCAGGATATATTATACAAGATTGGCAAAACGTGTGGAACATTATTTTTATTTCTGCTTCTAGTTACAATAGAAGGAAGTAACAAACGGTATTGGTTCGATTTTGGCCTGGGATATCTAAAGGGGCGTACTGAATTTCAGATCCAAATATTCAGTGTCCAAACAATCCCAGAACATAATTTTTTAAAGATTTTTAAACATGACAGTGGTGATATTATTTCATATTCTTTTTTTACAAAAAAGAAAAAGATGGATATTTTGGAAAAAGTTTTATAAAAAATCATCTGTTTTCAAGATATTAATTACTAAACAAATAGTCAATTTCAATGTAATTTCTTTGCTTGAGAGTGACTTTATAGTTCTTAGAATTCTTTTACTCTAAGAGAAGATTGTAACCCATTTCAAACACAAATTAACATAAAATAACCGAAGAGCTTAGAGGGTATTTACAATTTTAATGTAACATAGCCATATTATAAAACACTTCACTTTATAGCATATTGTAGTAAAAATTAACGTAGTAGAAGAATTTAGAAAATGATACAAAACATGATGCACTTTAGTGTCATTTACTAGTTTAATTAAATGTAATTAGTTTTGTCTGAAATTGAAAAGTTGCATTATTTTTTTTAAATTTTCATAACAATGAAAAAAATTGTACAATAATGGAGGAAGTTATGGGGTTTTTCAAATTTAAAGATGCTCGAATGTCGTACCTGTATTACCTTGCAATTTTGTTTGTAAAACACATTGATTACACTTATCTTCATTTCAACTGGAATTTTCTGAATTCGCTATGTATTCTATTTTTTAAATCATCTTCGTGCCGGTTTGTATAAACTTCCTTTTTAATGGTAATACTTGCTGGAAAAGCTACCAGATAAGTGACATTTTAGGTGCTAAATTATTAACAACCCTAGATAAAAATTACATTAAAATTTGTATTTAAAAAAATTATAAATATTGTAACAACTAATAAAATAGGAATATGAAATAACATCACTATGAGAAACTTTAAAAATTAAGTTTTTGGTATTGAATCATCCTGCATATTTGGATCTGAATTTTGAAACCTGAAGACTTGAAGACCCAAGGACAAATTCTATTCAAACCACCTTTCTATCTAACTAGTATCTGAGACAAATATTAAGGTTCCGGACTTTTGTCCAACCCTGTGCAGATTGAAGTTAGTGAGATAACAACCTTTCCAATTAGTATGTTATCATGTTTTAGGCTACTGTATAATCTGTACTTTATCTAACCCAGTCAGCCAGTTGTAAGGATGTGAAAAAGTCATGTTATCTGAGTTACACAAACAAACAGTGACAAGTGCTGTTTATTGTATGTTACTGTATATAGATGGCTATAACTAACAACAGTTCTTAGATAAAGCATAGCTTAGGTGTGAATGAAACTAATGTTATTAGCTATGGTGACTTATGGGACACAGCAATCTCAAGGCTATTCACCTTGGCTTGGCTGAGAGCCTGCTGACATTTTATGTTTTATGCAGCCTAGATGAAAGTCTGATATTTTGATTTTATCTTGATTTTGTAACAATCAACAGTTAAAACAATATTTTCTTAGATCACTGGAACTTACTTAAGTAAATTAAAGTTACCAAATTTCTAACTTTACAAAAATCACTTGGTTATTTCTTTAATCGAAATTAGTGTAGTCTTGACTTCCAAAGATGAAATGTTTTCATAGTTGTTATTTTTTTCCAAATCTTACACTTATATATTAAGCATGAACTATGTATATATGTATGATGTATTAACAAAAAAAAAGCCTAGCAACATTTTAAAATATCAGAAAAACTCCTGCTCTTATGCCTTTGATGTGTAGATAATTAAATATCAGAATATTACTGTATCCTCTGATTTCATTTTCACTTTGTTTTCTTTAATGCCTCCAGTATTAAAATAATAATAGTGTCATTTAATGTTAAAACGTAAAATGTTACGGATGAGATGAAAGTCAATGGAATAAAGAAAGAAGTTATTTAATTTTTGTATATACTGCTGGCGTTCTGCAGAGGAATGAAAAAAAGTCAGGGAAGAAAAACCAGGGAAATTGTTTCATATTATTTGATCTGAATTGTGAGCGCCCCCCCCCCCCCCAATGATGGAAAACTGAGGAGTCTTTCTTTACTCCAGGTTGTTGTAACACAAGCTGTTGAAGCAGATTTTTTCATGAGGACATCTCCAGTATGTAAAAAGTTTAAAAAGAACTCAAAAAGTAGCCTACTTTTAAAAAGTAGTTACCAAATAGAGTGATTCAAAAATTTGATAATTTTAAATAAGTTATTATTTACGAGATGTAATGCCAATGTTGTAGTAAAATAATTTTAGAATACTCCACGAGTTTGTCACGGAAGTTCAGAAAAAAAATCATTCAGGAAAGTCAGGGAATGAATTATCAAAATTTTATGTAGGAACCTTGTAATGAGTATTTCGTGTTCCATGTTTTAGTTTTATGATTTATACTTTTATTTTAATAGCAATTAAATATAATTTGTAATGTATATAACTTTTTTTAACATCATGCCTTTGTTTGGCTCTGAGCATACAATTTACCTAATTTTTTAGTGAGCTTAATTAGAGTTAAGACGGAAACTAATGTTACCTAGATATTTTTTAATTCGTTTTAAGTTTAAGATCTACAATGGATCATAGGCATATGTTTTTATGAAATATTGTTATTGGTCCTCAACAATAGATTCAAAATTCTAATTCACTATCTTTATAATTATTTGCCTTAGTCGGGTAAAATCGTGTGTTATTGCAAATAAGAATTATCGTTTTAAACTTTCCTCTTTCATATCTGGTGCAATACGTAAAATAATTTAAATTGTCAAAGAGCCTATATTATAAATAAATATTGAGCTCGACTTGTGAGAAGATATTCTGGATAGAATAAAACTTGAACACAGAATCTCGCAACTAATACGTTTATTTAAACGTGTTTCAACAACAAAAGTCGACATCTTCAGTGATGCACGAGCTACAATATTCAAACTATAACTAACTTGAATTTGATTCATAATATGATTATTGTAGCACATGCATCACTTGAAGACGACATTGTCGTCAAAATGCGTTTGAGAAACAAACGTATTATGTGTGAGGTTCTTTGTTTAAGTTTTATTCCTTCAAGTACCTATATTATTTAAGAATACATTAACAATGGCTAAAGTTGTGTGCTTGTTGTGCCACAAGACATAATAAAGTTTGTATATTGAATGATGACTAAAGATAGAGTAATGTAATCAAGGTATGTGAGTCAGCAAACGCCTACCACACAAAACGACTTATTGGTATTGCAACTGTTTATACAAGCATGGAGTTTGAACATATTTATGTTCATAAAGTGTCTGGTTTACTATGATGGCAAAGAATTAGCGATTTTAATTGATTACATGTTGGTTACATGTGGTTATAAATTAACACCACACATTTTAACTCCACGCAAGCTTCTTTTTACTCTTCTTTTATCTTTAGAATAAAATATATATTTTTATATGTACTGTATTTTTACTGTGAATGGTTTTTAAAGCGATCTTAATGGTTAAACTGGCTGCCGCTTATTACAAATAAATATTTATAATTTAGATAATCCTCTGAGAGGCACAACACCTATATCTTGTCAAGATATAGGTAATTAACATCTAATCAAAACGTTAGTCTACTAACACGCAAGGTTATGTAACACTTCTAACAAAAGTAATTTTAACAACGTTAGTTTTCTGTTTGTAAGACTCATAATAACATCCAGTAGAACAGTCCTTACTCGGCAAAAGTGAACGGGCAACAGGTAGAATAGTCACTTTAATAACAAGTCTGACGGCGATCATCGCTCCGCGATTATCTTTCAGCTATAAACAAAGAGCGATGATCGCACCAGTCGCTTCAATCACAAAGTACCTTTAGCCTGTATCCGAGTCATTAAAAAAAAGGGTGGGGAAATGAAGAAAATTTCACTCTTTGCCAGATCAAAACAAAAATATATTTGATTTATAACATTTTAATCTGAAACTGCTTCGGTGTGAAAGCAAAGTACTGGTGCCTTCCTTACAATAAAGAAATCCTGAATGTAATTCATCATGTCTCTGAGACACTTATAAACAACAAATAGGTAGGCCTATCTAATCTAGAAAAAATGTAGTGTACAGTATCCTCAATCTTGGAGTGTGTCTGAGAAACTTATAAACAACAAATAGGTAGGCCTATCTAATCTAGAAAAAATGTAGTGTACAATATCCTCAATCTTGGAATGTGTCTGAGAAAAGTAGGTAAAACTATAAAAAAGTGAGACGCAAACCATTACGGAGTTGTAACTTTCTTAGTTAAATGTAATATCTGAACATAGTTTCGTTTAATTACAATTAAAACCGCCAAGGTAGTTTCGGGGAGAAATAGAAGGGATGGCACACCCATTGTGACAGACACGTTCCTAGTCTCAGGATACTGTACAATAAGTTATATAATTGGGATGTCACTTAAGGAAATATCGACATGTTTATAAAAGCTTGCTGAATTTGTTTTAATGAGTTATAACTTTAATATAGAGATAATATGCCAATATCTATACTAATATTATAAAGAGGTAAAATTTGTTTGTTTGTATGTAGGGGGTAATCTCTGGACCGAAATGTAGGGGGTAACCGATTGAAAAAATAGTTTTACTAATAAAAAGCTACTCTATCCCTGAGTGACATAGGGTATAATTCATTTTGATCAAAAACATTTTCTATTTCAATATTTGTAAATTTAGTCGGAAAAAAATCTTAGGTTAGGCCTAGAATAATAGTATTGTCAAGTTGGACGGCTCTTCCCTCTCGTCTTTACCATTTGACTTGAGAAGAATTTTATTTCCTCAGTTTTAGACAATGATAGCGAAGTGTAGGTATAGCATGGCTGTGGGCTCTTTGTATAAATTATATTTTCTTTATGATATATTTATATCAACCATTTCACAGTTTCTTCCTGGGATCACTCTGTATAGTCAGGACAAGTATAGAGGGAAAGGTGTAGGGATCGTCGGCCCAAGACAATGCTATTGTTGTGAAACCGACCGCCCGGCCACCCTCGTCACTTTCACCACCTCCCTTAAATTCTTAGAAATAGTTCGGTACAATAAAATATTATAATTTGAACCACTAATCGAATAAAAACAAGTAACGACTCCATCTTCTCGCAAGATTTAGACCAATAAGAGAAATCTTGAATCACAATCCTACGACTCTCCGTTGACGAGCTAGTTGGCTATTACAATAATAGTATTGTAAATGACACCAGTTTTGAGGCATTTAGAAAAACATATTACTCATAAACTATACTCCGTTCACCTTGCCGTGGCGCCTGAACGATTAGGAGACCCTTACACACACAAGCACACAAATGCAGCCGTCCCGCCCGCCAGGTAGATGACTCATAGACTAGGGCGTCCAATACGTAACTGCGATTTTCGCAAAACTCAAACTTTAACAACTGATAATGGTATATTTGTAACCTCCGCACAATTTCAAAGAAAATGATACCAAATACGACATGATTACGATAATATATATGTATACTAGCTGAATGCCCGTGCTTCGCTACTGTTGTTAGTAATAATATGCAGTTTGTTGTCAAAATCTACACCAACTCCTTCTAAAACCAACCGTTGTTGTTTCATCCATATCATTAAATTAAATTAAATTTCTGACTAACAATTTTTCATCAAAAGTGGAATTCGACTAACCGTTTACTCGCCATGGGTAGGGAAGTTGTGGTAAATTTATCTCGCATTACCTTAAAATCCCATTTTTGGACGCCATCTTGAAATTGGTAATAGTTATCGTGGATTTCGGATTTGTTCTGAAAAGTAGACAACAATACGAACATTTAAAGTAGCCTATATGGTTGATTGGTGTCCGACAGCTGGAAGTATACACACTACTCGGGACAGACACGACATTACATTAGGGAAATATGTTTTTCACTGTGATATGTTTGCCGTTTTCGTGTCTGACGAAGTAACGGTGGGTGATAGAGGAAAACAGTAAATTAGAAAGTTGTAGACAATTAAATTTCTGACTGACGATTTTCCGTCTAAACTTGAATCGGACAAACCGTTTAGCCTGTATGAAAGAGATAAAGTGAATAAGCTGCTTTGTGTAATTTTCTGTTTTTTGGACGCCATCTTGAAACCGGTAATAGATACATCCGTTTTCGTATTTTCCCTGAAAAGTACGACATCGGGAAGGATGTCTACTATTCTTGGCACGGTTTTATCGTTTTTCTTTTATATATTAAGATAAAAACGACACAAGAAGTAATATTATTTTGGTTCATTTAGTCGATTATTTTTTGTTTGATTTATTTCTTAACATGTTTCCTCCAATTATTCTTGTACGAGTTATTAAATTATATTGAATAAGGTAAATACTTATTAATTGTTAATAAACGTGTTTTTACATTGCTGGAGTCGTTAATTTAACTATAAAAGTCCCCAAAATCCACTTTTTTTGTCCTAACAATATGTTGTGTGGACTCATTTTTCTCAGAATTTAACGAAGATTTCAAAAATAATCATATAATTAGGATAAAGATTCAACTTAAATATTGTGTAGCATCTCCAGTACTTGTGTACCTGCCTGATACCTGACCGTCCGGGTCGAGGGTGTGGGGGGCGCTCGTGAGTGCGCGTGCCAACGCAAAGGGTCTCCTAATCATTCAGGCGCCACGGCAAGGTGAACGGAGTATAGTACGGCAATTGTGACAATCTGGTATAATTTTTGAACTCTTCAGATCGTTTGGTCTATCTTGATCATCTTCACTCTTGTAGTTGTTTTAACACAGAATAAATGCTCCAAAGAATGGTTTAATTCATAACTTTGGACTTTTCTGCTAACAATTTACTAAAAAGGCTCATTAGCAGCAGGTTTTATATCTGGTGGTGTACCTGGGATGTTCGTATTCTCAGTCGATATCCATTTCAATAGAACACATTTCAACGAGGTTACCAGTAGAAGCGTTTATTATCGTAGTTGCCAGCAATCGATTCAGACACAGCTGATTAACAAGCAACTGATGTTTACTAATAACCATATCATATCTATTTAAAGGTTAAAGTAGACGTAAAATAGTTAAAGAGTATAAATCAGCTGTAGGAAAGTGTTGATGCTAAAATTATGAAAAACGTAACTGCGTTCACTTTACAGGAAATATTTAGTGGTTCTATTTTGTTCGTAGAACGTTTGACGGATCTGGATAGAACTTAACTTGGGCGGATACACTTTAGCAGTGGCGGATCGCCATAAACACAGATAAAAGAAACTACTGCAGATATCTACGCCTTGTTGCGCTTGCTCGACGTAGTGCCGACGCCTTCATCCAGGCCGCGCTGGCTTACACGGACACCGGACACGCTGGGTTAAGGGGTAGATCTGGGGGGAAGAGTGGAGGGGCGCACTTCACTCATACGTCACTACTACCATTGTATTTGGATGACCTAATAGAACTCCGATCCAATGCAATATTTTGTTCCACTGGAAATTCGACGATAGTGACGTTATCTATTTGAAAAACGATGGAAGCTGTGTGAAACACCAATGCTACCAATGATTTCTACCTCGCGGCACGATCATGCACTATTTTCGCGATTTTCGGCTCACAGCCCCCGTATGCATGCATGATCTATGTTATTATTCATGATCTATGCTACTACACTCTCGCTCTTGCTGTTACAGACAGACTTGCTTCTTACCAAATCTTTTGACCTTGATCAGAGTAATGTCAATATTTCTTTCATTATTGCTTGGTGCTTATTCGCTTAGGTTCTTAAAACATGTACATAATTTATTTTAGTAATGAAATGTTTTTATTCGTTTACTACAATAATTATGTACTATATTATGCTGCATTATTAATGTTATGATCTAGAGTAAAACTTATAATAAATTGCAATCATTATTACTGTGGATTGTGTTATCTAATTTGAAATTCATAAAGAAATTTTTTTACATTTCACCAATAGCAATTCCTTTCTTTGCACAGTATATTGTATTATTATAAATAACATTATTCCATTGACTTTTAAAGATAACAAATTATACCACAAATTAGGAAAAGTACTGATTTGTGCCAATTTTAAATATATCATCTCTTTTTAAAATTAAAAATGCTGACAAAGTATTTTATTTGTTTTATTTCTCAATCGTTAATAAAACTTAGTTCCACGATTAAAAATATGTTGCATATACATTTTTTATTAGTAAACATGTTTTATGTAAGTCTATTTTAAAGAATCCAATTTGCATGTTCATATGCAAAACTATTACGAAAACTTTTATAACTACTCGAGAAACAAATATTTATATTATTTACAAAGTAATTACATTATTTTAAATTAAATAAATTTACAAATAATCTATAGAACAAAAATTCTATATTTTAGTTGGGGTTTTGGGGGGTCAAAGTTACTAAATCACGATTTATCTAAAATTACTGAACGGATTGGAATGAAATTTATTAGTTTGTTTGATTGTATGTAGGGGGTAATCTCTGAACCTCTTGAACCGATTAAAAAATAATTTTATTAATAAAAAGCTACACTATCACTGAGTAACATAGGCTATAATTCATTTTGATAAAAACCTTTTTTATTGAAATATTTGTAAATTTAGTAGGAAAGAAATCTTAGGTTAGGCATAGACTAATAAACCAACACATGTATTTACATTTATTACCATAGCACATTTATTACCATAGCAACCAATTACATAAAATAACAGATAAAACCGCTGTTTGCTCCAATATTACCATTAACATCTGATTTCAAACATTAAAGCAATTTTTAAATTTCTAACTTTTAGGTTAGGTTTTTATTAAAGTGTAGACCTGAGCCTTGCTGTTCTTTTAACCTTTAACTGCTGTTATAGTTATAAAATATTCGAAATCATTTGATTTGAGCGTTTAACATTATTCACCATCTTAGCATAGGGGTTATTATTAATAACATTGAAAAGAGGTCAAATGTATTTGTTTGTTTGTAGGGGGTAATATCTGGAACTACTGAACCGATTGAAAAAATAGTTTCACTAATAAAAAGCTACACTATCCTTGAACAAAATAGGTTATAATTAATTTTGATTTAAGGGTTAAAACAACCCCTAAAACAATAAATATTAATTGTTATACTTTCCTTAAAGCTAGAGAGCTGAAATGTTTTACATTTATTTCTTACAAGATAAATAGAAAAAGTAAACTAGATTTGCATTTTGTCGTGTGATGCTTAGGGGCGAAGTTGTGATAACAACCCACAAAACATTAACAATTAATTGTTTTATTTTAATAAAAGTTAGTGAGCTGAAAATTTTTACATTTTATTTCTTACAACATACATAAAAAAGTATCATAGACTGAATTTTTATCGCTTGCTGTTAAGGGGTGAAAATGTAGTAAAAATGTTGATTGTTATACTTTCCTTAAAGCTAGAAAATAAACCTTTAATAAATTAAGGAATTTAAAAATAAGAAACCACTATGTTACATCCTAATTAAAATTAATAAGACACATTAGAATTTAATAGTAGAGCCTATTTATCAACTCCGTACGTGAGTAACATATAATATAACAGCTGATTTCACCCATCATCTATAATACTTAAACAAACTCAGTGTAGATTATAGTTTGGGGTTATGTTTACAACTTTAATCGTTATAATTTCTTGCGAAGTTGATTTTTTTTAAATATGAGTTATAGAACTAATTTATATAAATACAACCTTTTATCATCAATATATTTGTTTATACAAATTTAAAGAGGAGGTACCTATTCGTTTAACTTCGGAAACATTCATACATATTCGTATAACATATAAACATATCGATTATTAATTTCTTCACTATAATATTAATAATCATTTGATCATCTATCAATATGAAATAAAAAGCTATTAAAAGCTAGTATTTTCTTAAATGTTTAACAAATAGACCTATAGTTTTATAATCCTTATTATTGTACACATTTACCGAGTTAAAAATTCCCGTCAGCATAGTTAGGTAGGCCTAGATAAGTTAGGCCTTAATGTTGCTTTTCTTTTTTTTTTAATGATGATTTCTGATGAGTACCTAATTAATCATCCTGTGATTTTTCACTGGGGCTTACTAATATAAAATAACCTGTTTGCATTTGTTTCGACGCGAGGCACCGCGGGGGTTTGGCGAGCGAAGCGAGCAGGGGGCGGAGCCTCTAGTACTATTATATAGAAAAACTATACTGCCCTACTAAGAAAAAAGGCCTTAACTAAAATAAATGTTAATTTGAGTTATGTGCATATTATGGTTTAGGGGCGGTTTAACAACATTTTTGTAGGTTCAAAAGCCTTATCTCCACACGTAAACCTTGAAAAAACGCCAAGGAAAAAGCCTCATTTCCAAAAATCTTCAAAAAGCTAAGTCCTATATTTGATGGAAAACACCTCATGTGCCAGAGTAGGTAGCACATAAGGCATTTTTCTCTAGTTATAATCAACCATATGTAGTCAAGAAAAAACCTCAACTCCAGAGAAATAAACTGTGTTTGTTTTGTGAACATGCAAACTCTAAATTTTAACTAGATGTACTGGTAACAATTAATTAAACCCTTAAAAACATTATAACTAACACTTGACAATGGAATATCTTTATAAAAGTTCTTCATTGGTGGTAAGCATACCATTGGTTTTAGGTTAACTAAATTTCAACTTTTTACTGTTCTTAACTAAGTGTTCTTAATGTTTTTATTTGTTCATTTAGTTCATGTTTTGTATAATATATTGTTTATAAAGTGTCGTAAAATTAGCGGACGATTCTACTAACATTTAACTTAAACAAAACTAAATGCAGTATTTTTACTTATTGAAGTTTTACTTCTTTGCGCCAGTTGTAATCGGGATGGGGTTTCGGTCGAGAAACCGCGTCACGCGTTAGAAGTAAAATCCGGAAAGTGCCTTTTTATACCTTTCTTCGTATATTCGTATACTTTCCTATACTTCAAAACGTCGGATTGATTTGAAACTTTGCACACTTATCAAAGACCGGTGACAATGCAATATTAATTTTGTTGGGTGTAGTAAGTGAGCACTGATCATGGTCCCCTGAACACGTTTTCGGCAGTCATTAAACATTTTATATGCAGGGTGATTCACGACGATATGCAGAAACTTCGGGAGCTCATTCATTTTGTTGGGTGTAGTAAGTGAGCACTGATCATGGTCCCCAGACTGACTGTGACCAACCAAACAGATGCAACGATAGTATGCATAAGCGTATGTAACAAAGAAGGAAAAAATGGGATATTAATTTTAAAATATGCCTTCAGTGTTGGTTAGTGTTTTTATAAAAGAATAGGCTATCATCTTCAAAATAGTAGGGCTACTCTAAGTTACGACTAGTTTCCCCCAAAATATATTAAATCAATAGTAAGTCTACCTGTCTATACCATTGGATGGCCAAAGAAGTATAACTTCCACCGTCTGGTCCGACGCAGGCTTTTTTTTAATTACACTGCAACTCTAAGTTTTGTAAAAAGATGTTTTAATGTATCTACCTAGTTACTAAGTAAAATGGTATTCCTAGGTAAAAATCCTAGGTAAAATGGTATGATGGTGGTTAATCATATCCTAATTACTCTTGTTAATTTCTACACTATAATTTGTTGTTGTCAAATTCCACTATAATATTCGTACACTTGTTACAAGATTATATTCAGTTTCATTTTGTTTAGTAGGTTGACATTATATATTTAAATTAATTAATTAAAATTTTCTAATGGCAATGCACTTAACTAAGAAATTTGTTAACATTGTGTAAGGCCTAACTAACCCTTTTTGATTGAGATCAAAATTAACTACCCTTCTAATGATTCTCACCAGTTTTGTTTGGTTAATAGATTGACCCAATGCTCTTACTAATTAAAAACGTTTAGTTTTATTTTAGCTTTAGTAGGCTTAGGCTTTATTGCGCAGTAAAGTTACAAAATTAGTGATGCACTTCAACTTTATTTCCCGGTCGAAGGTAATAATGTATAAGCACTTTAATATAGGCCTTCCTAAAAAATACACATTACAACATTAATACATTAATTAAAAACATACTTCTTAATAACACGAAAAAAAAATTAACTATATGAAGCTAAAATGTATTCAATTCTGACGACAGTCCCACGACTGATTGTTTTTTAAAATTTTGGTTTTTGTTTAAATCCTATTGATGTATATTTCTGGAGATATACCTGGCCAATTTTAGTGGTGTTTATTCAAAATAAAATGGAATGTTCAAAATGTTATGAAAAGTCACTTCATCGGTATACTTTTATATTAACTTTTAGGTGTTTTGGTTTTAGATAAAACGCTTATACTACATATTTCTAAAGATATACCGGGCCCATTTTAGTTCTGTTTATTTGAAATATTGTTGTTTACAATATTTCGGAAATTAGCAATTTTTAATTGAATAGGTTCTTTTGATACTCACTGATAAATTTTATATGTGTGTTACCATTTCTTGTACATGAACATAAGGAAATGTTTACTTTAATAATGTTGTGGGAAGTATTTTTGTTGGCACCAATTGTAATAATTGTGAATTTCCTTTGAAAATACTGATATGATTCGCAGCGATACAATATTTTAATTTCTCTATTGTAAAAAATTGTACAGTAGCTTCTTATTACTTCACATTCCTATTACGTAAATGTTTACTTTAGTGATATTATAAATGTTTGTACTACAACTTTTTACAATAATTGTGCATTTCGTATGAAATTAATTTTGTCATTCAAAACAATACATATACTGTGCCGTCTATAACCGCCCAAAAAGCCCAAAAAAACATGCTCGTTAGCCGAAAGGCACAAAGTGGCATGGAAAGCAAAAAAAAAAAAAAAAAAACCATCTTTAAATGGAAATGAAGTTGAAAAACCCTCATACGTACATCGCTTTTCATAAGGAAAAATAAGATTCAATACCGAAAAGCCATGACATTGTTTCTACATTTTTGATCGCAAATGAGGGATACGGTTATTTTAGAATTATGAAGGGTTGCAGCCTTGAAGCCCTTAGGCTTCTTTTATTCACCGCTACAGGTCGTAGCGATACGTCGCCGCGATTTTGTAAGTGCATTGCCCTAAATAGGTACTTTTATTCAAAAAGGAGCGGTCTCAGAAGTAGCGGTGTGTCGCAGCGTTTTGTAAATTCAGTCGCCTGCACTTAGAAATCGCTTGCAGGGAGCGATTCCTATATGCATTGGGTTGTATAGGACCGTTTATTCCACGCGACAGCCCGCTCCCGCTCTCGCATTGCTGCCAACCCAAGCCACCTCGAACGTCATGACACGTGGCCTTGTTATTGTGCACATTGGCTGAGTGCAGGGCTATAGAATACAAGGGCTGGACCACTCCTTTGATGTTGACGCTCGCCGACTGTCCCAAACTTCCTCTAGCCCCCCTCCTATGTGACGTCACTCTGGTACCATGACACGTCCCTTAAGCACGGTTCGTCTTAGCTCTCACGTGTTATTTGATATAACGTTGCAGACGATAATTCGTTAAAAAATTATGCAATACACACAATCACCTAAATTATATGTTTACCAAGTTTGGTGAATATTGAGTAATTATTTTGTTCAGTACAAGTGTTTAAAGAAGATATATAATTCCGCGAGATTTTCGCCTTTTGACGCATATTTAAAGCTAATTTTCTCAGAGAGGCATTTCACAAATTTCTTGAAAAATGTATACAATGCACACAATCACCTATGTTATATGTTTACCAAGTTTGGTGAATATTGAGTAATTATTTTGTTCAGTACAAGTGTTTAAAGAAGATATATAATTCCGCGAGATTTTCGCCTTTTGACGCATATTTAAGGCTAATTTTCTCGGAGAGGCATTTCACAAATTTCTTGAAAAATGTATACAATGCACACAATCACCTATATTATATGTTTACCAAGTTTGGTGAATATTGAGTAATTATTTTGTTCAGTACAAGTGTTTAAAAAGATATATAATTCCGCGAGATTTTCGCCTTTTGACGCATATTTAAAGCTAATTTTCTCGGAGAGGCATTTCACAAATTTCTTGAAAAATTAATACAATGCACACAATCACCTATATTATATGTTTACCAAGTTTGGTGAATTTTGAGTAATTATTTTGTTCAATACAAGTGTTTAAAGAAGATATATAATTCCGCGAGATTTTTACCTTTTGACGCATATTTAAAGCCAATTTTCTAAGAGAGGCATTTCACAAATTTCTTGAAAAATGTATACAATGCACACAATCACCTATATTATATGTTTACCAAGTTTGGTGAACATTGAGTAATTATTTTGTTCAGTACCAGTGTTTAAAGAAGGTATATAATTCCGCGAGATTTTCGCCTTCTGACGCGTATTTAAGGCTAATTTTCTCGAAAAGGCATTTCACAAATTTCTTAAAAAAATTATACAATACTCACAATTACTTAAACTATATATGTTTAGCAAGGTATTTATTTATTTAATGTTACATTGCAGACAAGATTACTTTATGAAATATTACTAAGATTATCAAGTAATATTGCCTGCAGTGTTACTTGAATATTCTAAGAAACACTTTTACCAATAAAGTACATTAGATAAAACATTTTCAGAATGATGAGATATAAATAAATAAATATATTATACATAAATAACAATAAAATTTAAACTTAGAGCACCGGTAATTATTGATAACTCAAAATTTAAAAACAACAAATTTTAAGTAATCAGCTTCAAATTAAAATGAAATGAAATGAAAATTTATTGCTGTTCCTTTTGTACATTAACAAATTCAAAATAATGCATAATTTAAAATTACATTAACAATTGAGAAATGATAATTTATCTTGAAAACAAGTACATAAAAATACAAAACCTAAAAATGTTTAAATATATAAAGTACAAAAAGGAAAACAATTTAAACCATCTCGATGTAAATAAACATTAAAAAATATTATTTATTTAATGTAAGAGTTGCAAGCGAGATCGCTTTATGTTGAAAAGTTACCAAGGTCCTCAAGTAATTTCTTCTGCAGCTATAAAGTTAGAATGTTTGAAAAAAATATTTACTAGCAAAATGCACTTAAAATTTTCAGAATAGTTAGATATAAATAAATATATAATATACAAATAATTATAATAAAATTTAAACCTAGAGTAATAAAATTATTGATGACAAAAATAAAAAAATAAAACATAATTTTAAGTTAAACTTCTAGACTAAATTAAATTGCACAATGTCAATTTAAATTTAAATAGTTCAATTGTTTAAATTCAACTATTAAATTAAGTATTCCCTAAGGCCTAGGGAAGGAAAATTTCTATAAAGAAGTTTTATTTTATTTTTTAAATATTTTATCTCAGCAGTAATTATTATGTCATGTGCATATCTGCATATAAGCTACTCATTATGTATAAGTATTTATAACTTTTATGTGTTTGATTTTATAAGTATTACACATGTTTTATTAAACTGCAGTATGACATTCAAGTTTTGGTGGTTTATTGTAATAAATACAATTATTTACAATAATGTGACCCATTTTTTTTTTCAATTTTGTATTTAGTTTTTAGAAATGTTTCAGAGAATCAAATTAAAAGTATGCTAACATTAGTACACTACAACGGTTTATTACCTACAAATTAGTTTTATTGTAACCCTGTCTTCTTCTTACATCTTTAGACTAATTATTGCTTACAGTCTACTTATTGCTTTCTGTAGTGTCAATACTAAAATTACAGAAGAGCGCTTCATAAAAATGTTACATGTTTGCTAAGAAATTGAAATTATTGTAGCAAAGAATATTTATGAGAAGCGGTGGGAATTTATCAGGAGTTACCACCGTGACGTCATCACAGCGGCAGCACGGGAACGCTTTCCTTGGCGGACTAGTCTAGCCCTTGTATTCTATAGCCCTGGGCTGAGTGACTGCCGAATGTGGTTTTCAACACTTTTACCCCCTCCACGCGACACCGGTCGATCGCAGCGACTTTGCCGCGTGCAAATTTGGGACAGCGATCGGCCGCAGCGACAGATCGCTGCGACCTGCCGAAGTGAATAAAAGAAGCCTTAGGCCTATTTTATACACGCGTTTTGTGTCGCTCGACAGGGCTATAGAATACAAGGGCTAGACCAGTCCGCCAAGGAAAGCGTTCCCGTACTTCCACTGTGATGACGTCACGGTGGTAACTCCTGTTCCATTCCCACCGCTTCTCATAAGTATTCTCTGCTACAATAATTTTAATTTCTTATCAAAGCTGTACAATTTTTATGATGGCCTCTTCTTTATTTAGTTTTAGTATTGACACTACACAAAGCAATAAGTAGACTGTAAACAATTAATGTAATAAACTATTAATACTAACGACCGTTGGTTCTTGGTGAAATTCCATTATAAATAATGATGTAAGAAGAAGACAGGGTTACAATAAAACTAACTAATTCGTATGTAATAAACTGATGTAGTGTACTAATGTTAGCATACTCCTACTTTTAATTTGATTCTCCGAAACATTATTTCTGAAAACTAAATACGAAATTGACCAAAATGTGCCACATTATTGAAAATAATTGTATTTATTACAATAAACCACCAAAACTTAAATGTCATACTGCAGTTTAATAAAACATGTGTAATACTTATAAAATAAAACACATAACATTTATAAATACTTGCACATAATGAGTAGCTTATTTGCAAATGTGCACATGACATAATAATTACTGCTGACTTTTTTTTTATAAAACTGCTTTATAGAAATTTTCCTTCCCTATGCCATAGAGATTACATAACTTAATAGTTGAATTTAAACAATTGAACTATTTAAATTTAAATTGACACTGCAATTTAATTTAGTCTAGAAGTTTAACTTAAAATTATGTTTTATTTTTGTCATCAATAATTTTATTACTCTGGGTTTAAATTTGATTATAATTATTTGTATATTATATATTTATTTAAAAGTAATTATTCTGACAATTTTAAGTGAATTTTGCTAGTAAAGATTTTTTTTACATTTTAACTTAAAGCTGCAGAAGAAATTACTTCAGGAAATTGGTAACTTTTTAACATAAAGTAATCTCGCTTGCAACTCTTACATTAAATAAATAATATTTTTTAATGTTTATTTCAATTTGAAGCTGAGTACTTAAAATTTGTTGTTTTTAAATTTTCAGTTATTAATAATTACCTGCACTCTAAGTTTAAATATTATTATTATTTTTATATATTTCTTTATTTATATCTCATCGTCCTGAAAATGTTTGTTTTAATGTATTTTGTTAGTAAAGGTGTTTCTTGGAACATTCAAGTAACGCTGCAGACAATATTACTTGATAATCTTGGTAACATTTCATAAAGTAATCTCGTCTGCAACGTAACATTAAATAAATAAATACCTTGCTAAACATATAATTTAGGTGATTGTATGCATTGTATCATTTTTTCAAGAAATTTGTGGAATGCCTCTCCGAGAAAATTAGCTTTAAATATGCGTCAA
>JAGFPH010000935.1:140210-169342 GCA_018207615.1 Philaenus spumarius
TATCTATAACAAATAGTTGAACTCAAAGCTTTTGCAGGATATAATTGATTTGTAAAAATTAAACTCATTCTATATTATAATTCAACAAAAAAATCAACATTTAGGCTTCAGTTTACTATTTTGTGCTGCATTCTTACTTCTTACTTATACCGGGTGTTCATAAAGCATAAAATCTTAATGAATTTTGGTGTAACCAAATCATTTCGATAGGGCTAAGATAGAGATCTCTAATTTGTGCCATTCTTCTTAATTTATGAAGCCCTTTAAAATGAGGTATCCCTTGATGGAGGTTTGTATTTAAGATTTTTGAATTATCTTCTCAATCCCCCATTTTGGGGTAAGAGGAGAAATGGTGGGTTACACCAAAATGCATCTCCCTTTGTCATATAAAGATACCCCATTTATTTATTTCTAGTTGTTCCAAAGTTAAGGGGGGGGGGGCTTTATGCACACCCGGTATAATTCAGCATAGCCTTAATACCCTCTTGATACCTATTCTTGCAGATCTACTAGGCCGATTTTTGTGCGGTTGTTTGAATTGAAAGACAATATTGTTATTATAATAGTCTACATAAATATGAAAATGTAATTTTTATTTCATCTGTATATTTATAAGGTCACTTTTTGTTTTAGGTTAAAACCCTATTGGAACCTACTTCTGTAGATCTATCGGGGCGATTTTCGTGCGGTTGGTTTGTCTTAAATGAACTAAACAATTTTAATTTTAATCAAAAAATAATAACATGTCATTTTTATTTCACCGTTATATTTAGAAGAGCACTTTTGGAGTTTTTTTGTTGCTATTAATATCTATTTCTGGAGATTAATTTTGCCTTAGGTCTTTTTTTACCTGAATTAGCCCACCTCGGGAGACTATCTATAATAACGTTATAACGCACTTCAGTTATTTATAAGTTAAATTTATAGGTTAAACTTCCATTTTCGTTGTAACCTCGAGGCCTTACATTAAAATGTGTTTCTCAATACGAAATCAGAGCCAATAGGCCGGGTTTCTGGACATTAAATTATTAACAGTTTCTTTGGAATCAGATGGGGTTTTAAGTAAATCGGTGCAGTCAAAAAACAATAAATTTGTAAATAAAAATAATAATCTTATTTACAATTTTGCCTATTATCAGAAACCAACATAAGTTAAGAAAAATATAAGTAAGCGCAACTTCTGACTATTTTGCTGTTCCTAATGCAATCAGTGAACGACACATCCTGTCGCACAACGTAAATATTATTTTTTAAACTTTTTATCCTCACCAAACTATGAGTTGGTATGTACTAATCAACGTTTTAGGTGATTAGAACCCAAGTTTCAGACGATATGAGCAAAAGTTAATGCTACAGTACTAGTATCTTTGTAAAAACAAAAACAGAAAATGTTGAAAGTAATAACCAAAAATTAATTCACAAAACAAATGTACGTTTTTTGTGCACTTAATTTTTGAGATGTACAAGTTATTTTTGTGTTCAATATTAGTATTAAAAGTTAGACAATATTGTTCCAAGTAAACGAAACCAGATACTAACTTGTTGAGAGCCAAGAATGAACTTTTCTGAAAAGTAATTTCAGTTCAAATCTCACTGCCCTTTTTTACCTTTTATTGACTCTTTGAAAATGATAGTAAATATTCAACGAGAGTGTTTGTACATTACATTTAACTGCGACAACCTGCAAATTTTGAACCTAGAATGTTAGATGAATACCAACTTGCTGTCCTTAAAATCAGTCGAAGTAGGGAGAAAGGGATTAGATTTCTCACTCTAAAGACGTCATTGTTGTTTCAAACATGAAACCAGTTATCTGTAGGTAGGCCTATTTGACAAGAATAAGTTATAAAATAAGTTACTTTAGTAAAGTTTGTTCGGTCACTACTATGGAAAATACAAAATTAAACACCGTGACTTAGTTGATGAACTGCTAAAATCAAAAGACCGAGACGTTATTGCCTTGTGGACTATGTTTTCCAAAAAATTCCTCTTAAATAGTGAATATTCATATTTAATTAAAAATTGAATTTCTCAATAAATTTTATAAAAAATATGGCGATTGTACCAAGAACAAAAATAAAAATGAATGCTTGGATTACTATTAAAAGTATTATACTGTATTAATGTTAGTCCTAGTCAACTGTGTAATATTTATTGACCAACAAAGAACTACACAAAATATATGACATATATGTTTATATTTAAAATAGCCTACTCAAATTTTCTAAAAATCTAATGAGCCTAAGTTACTCAAGGAATTTAAATTATCCACCAGTGAGACATTATTTCAAATACCGTATTTTCAGTAAGCTATGAGATTACTTTCAACAACGGCACAATGTTCACCTCTTTATAATAGAATTACCAATGACAACAGTAATATTACTGTACTTCATTGATATATTTATCGTAAACCGGATGCAAAACATGCTAAATAAATAATCGTTGTACGGTACCATATGATTTTTATTTAGTGGCTCTTGAACGAAGGGTAATGTTAATATATATAGTCAATAACAATTTATCCAAACAAATTTATTTATTTTAAACTTCTCTTTGACTTGGCTTTGGACGCAGAGCAGATGGCTTTTGATTGTTTATGTGTTTAGGTCTGGATGTTCAAGTGTTCGGATAAACATTTTGTGGTGTTCTAAAATAGTTTAGGCCAGAGGTGCAGTGTTTTATTCAATATTTAGATGGAAATTTATAAAATCACATTTAGATTATGATTTTTATCAAGTCTAAATAGGCATTATAAATTGCAAAGCATCCTAATGCTCCTTTGTAAATAACTTATAAAGATCTTTGACATCAAATTTATTTGGAATTTTTGATTGTGATTTGAAAAATTGATCACAGCTGCACTTGACTTTTAATCAAAAACGTCATATTTAAAACAGAAAAACCCGTAAGCAGCACAGCCGCATTACTATAGCCGATTTTTTCCCAGGAAATAATTAGTATTAAATAACGGGAGCAATAATTGTTCATTGCTCCGGGAATTGTTCCAAAAATACCTTTCCTAAGGGTTATAGTAAATTTAATTGCTTTTCGAATGATATAGTTCACAACTTGCACTCGGGTTTATGAGTGGGAGAAATTGCGTACATTGATCATGAAAAAAACATTTATCGGCAGCTTCTTATCAATTTTGTTTCTTGTTCCGGGGACTGTACCTGAAATACCTTTGCACAGGATTGTAGTAAATTTAATTACCTTTCGAATTATAAAGCTCAAAAATGCCCTTGAGCTAATGAGTGGAAGAAATTGCGCAAAAACCACATATGGATAATGAAAAAATCATTTATCGGGCGTTTCCTATCAATTTTGTTCATTGTTCCGGGGACTAAACCTCAATTACTTTTGCACAAGATTGTAGTAAATTTAATTACCTTTTGAACGATATAGCTTAAAAATTGCATACGGGCTTATGAGTGGGAGAAATTACGCATGAACCTGACATGGATAGTGAAAAAAATCATTTATCGGGAGCTTCCTATCAATTTTGTTCCTTGTTTTGGGGACTGTTCCTGAAATACCTTTGCACAGGATAATATTACATTTTGAATAATATAGCTCGAAAATTGCACAAGGGCTATGAGTGGGAGAAATAATAAAATTTTCTCGCTCTAACTTTGCCATTTTGGTTTGAATCAAACACGGCCGCCATTTTGTGTCAAATCGAAAAATAAAAATATTAGTGTCTGGGAAATCTTACAAGGACCCTTCCACTAAAATTTCAGCTATTTTGAAGCATATTTACTACCATTTTATCAAGGTGGGAAAAACCCATATACTTATATACCCTTAAATCCATACCCAAAAACGATTAATCGGTATAGCCTAACTCCGCCATTTTGAATCGGAATGAAAAATTTAAAAAAGTGTATCCGAAAAATCCTACTAGAATCACCAAGAAATCAGCAATTTTGAAGCATATTTACTACCACTTATCAATCCGGGAATAAAACATACATATATATATAAAGAAAGTAATGATTTTTTTGTATCGTCTCCAAATGGTCTGAAACGGATAGAAACGAAGTTTTACCCTTCTCCAACGAACCGTTTTCAAGTTGGGTCAAGTGTAATAGCTCTTATTTTCTTCAAAAATTCGACTAATAAGTTTAAATAATGGATTTTTTAAATTTAATACTGTATTTTAAAGGGCTGGTTACAACCAACTATAAGTTCAACCTAATTCAAAACTTAATTGCTATGTACTCTTATAAGTAAAAAAA
The DNA here is from genome assembly GCA_018207615.1 of Philaenus spumarius. Lineage (NCBI taxonomy): Eukaryota > Metazoa > Arthropoda > Insecta > Hemiptera > Aphrophoridae > Philaenus > Philaenus spumarius. Next base: position 144,452 of record JAGFPH010000935.1, read on the forward strand.
TCACAAACCCAACTTGGCAAGATCAAAGGCCTACATTAAACAAAGGACACATTTTTTGAAATGCCCATAAGAGTAATGTAAAATAAAAACACATACAACGATGTCTTATATTAGTTTTGCTCAAAATTTTGTCATTATTTTTCAATAACTACACCAGTTATATTTTTAAAGCGTAATGTTAGAAATTTGTTTAAAACACCTCTATTCATTTCCGTTTTTTTACGAAAGAACTGCTAATGTTTCATATGAAATAAAAACTGGCCACAGAAACTGTATTTAAGTTTATCATTGTTATTGTAGGAAAAATAGTACCAATGTAATGAAGATAAAGCAGAGTCTCCAGTCTAGAGTCTGATTTCCTCTAGAATTAAATTATGATGGACTTTGACATGGTTATAAAGTACAATTGACATAATTCAATAAGAGGTAAAAATATTTACTATGAATTTTATGTGTCGGAAGTTTGGTGACCAAAGAATTAGGGTAAAATTTACAACACCATTTTGGGGCAGAGCTACCAACTTATGAGCAAGAAAATGCTCTAGAATGTAATCATAACGTTTAATTGTATTAATCAATGTGCACAGCAAATCTAATTCAACAAAATTAGACGTAACAAATTGTTTTAAAAACCATACAAAATAAACTTGCCTCATGGGATGTCAAATATATATGAATTAATAATTCACTAAATTTTTACAAAACTTTAAATAAAATGATTTGATTGCCTTCTGGGCCAATGTGTTTATATAAGAGCTACTTTAGTTGTAAATTTATCACAAAAACAAACTTAATAAACTACCATACAACTGGATACATAATATAACTAAACAGTAAAATGCTAAACTTTCATTCTTCGATAGATTAGGTAGATTTTAAACAGTTAATATAAGTACTAATGAAATAAATGGTACCAGAAACTGGTACATACTTTCTCACAAACATATTTAAATTATTAACACGTTCACTGCTAAGGACGCACATGTGAGCTTGACACTGAACACTATGAGAAGCGGCCGACGCACAGTGAATTGCGTGCTTCGCACTCCAACCCCCTGTATTGGCGGTATTTTCAATACACAGTGCATTGCGTGCTTCGCACGCCAACTCCTAAATTGGGAGAATTTTCAATATACAGAGCATTGCGTGCTTCGCATGCCAATATTAAGAATATTATGTGCTATGGCTGCACATGTGCGTCCGCTTTAAAATATTAGTGATTATTACTAGAAAGGTTCAAAAATAAAATAAAGTAATTTCTACTCATTAAGGCTATAAATATAAAAAATAAAAGGTCAGCTCTTAGCATAGGAAATACGAAATTTGCGTAGCAGTGAACGTGTTAAACAAATTTACTGTGACTTAATAGTTGTATTAAAGTAGGAGAGGGGATACATTAAAGTAGGAGAGTAACTAATAAAATATTATTATTATTAGCTAGAGAGAAAATTATTCGATTGTTTTCGAACAAATTTGAACCAAACATGTCAATTAGGCCTGTATAGATGCACGAAAAAAGTTTTTGAAAAACAATCCTTCTTTTGGCCAAAAAAACCCAAAATCAGTTATTATTATTATTAGCGAAACGAGAATTTTTAGAAAGATGCGGTTTTTTGCATATGGTAGGGTACATTAAGGGCTACAAGTAAGCCAAATTTTATCAAAATTGTTAGAGCGGTTTAAAAAAAAACAACTTATATTTTGGCCAAAAAGGGCGTTGTTTTTCAAATTGTTTTAAAACCTTTTTCGTGCATCTATACAGGCCTAATTATTGACATATTTGGTGCAAATTTGTTCGAAATCAATTGAATAGTTTTCTCTCTAGCTTTGTATACATACAGACAGACATTTTGTAAAAACCACTTTTTTGGACTCTGGGTCCAAACGGATAATTCCACATCGATTTTTTTTGCGATCACTATACTTTCTCTATACTATAGTTTAGTGAGAAAGTAAACATGATCGGTATAATTTCAAGACATAGAAACACCTGATTCCAATATAAACGTACTAAATAATTATGCTATTGTATTACTACGCGTGACGTCACAGCTTGTTTATTCACCATCAGACGGAACCTTAGAAAACTTATTTACAAAATCCCAAAACCTACCACCATCATCTAAAAACATATGGCTTGTGATACATCAAATTGAAACACTTTAAAAGCCATGAATTTCTCTGGTAAGAAAATAAAAATCGGTTAACGCAAAAAATTTAATGTTTTAATTATTTTTATAACTGTATATTATGTAAAAGGCGGAAAGAAATATCAACATTTTAGGTTTGTTTTAAATCAAGATTTTCTTTGTTCCAGGTGAAAAATATCGACGACCTTCTTACTGAACACTGGAATTTCTTAGAACAGTGCATGAAAGACTGTATGTTCTACAACCACAAGTTGATTCGGACAATTAAAAAGATCCTAGCAACTTGTATAGAGTTCTGTGATTTTATTCAGGTAGGATGAGTTTAAGTTTATGGTTGTCGGATAATTTACTGCACGCGTGCTTTGCCCACCTTGATTTAAAGTCATCATTTGTTATAATCAAATATAATAATATCAGTGTTACAACACTCCGTGTGTTATATAATTAATACATAGGTTTATGGACGAGTAACTAAAACGAGACCAAAAATTAAAAAAATTGTCTTTGTAAGTGTGGAGTGATAACTAATGTTAAATGGTAATAACCTTCTTTTAATATTTTTATTATTCGCAACAGTTATTTATTTTAACTTTTGTGTGATCCCTTAAAGAAGAGAGAAGATTCAAAACCCCTGCGTGCTTTACGCCAACTACACATGCTCAATCTGTTCACACATTTCGGACATGATAATTATTTAAAATAGCGTATATTTTACTAATTACAAACTGGGATAATTTATTGTTGCACGAATAATAAAAACATGGACATGATTTACGTTAATATTTTTTATATAAATTGAAGGTAAACTAGTTCATTGTCACATTTACTAGTAACTCAAATAATCTAATGTATTTACAATTGTTTCATTAAATTTGTAATGTCTCACTCTTGTCTAGGCCTAACTTAAAAATCAATTACTAAGCTTTTATGTCTTTAAATTGCAAACTCCAAAACAATATTTATTTTAGATTCAAAATTTGTGTGTAGGGCTGTGGAAAAAAGTTTCTTATATTATGTTATTGTCACTAGTTATTATTTTTGTGAAAATAATTTCTTAATTTTTATAAACACATATTTTTTATAAATATGTCAATAAATTATATTTCTTATTGGATTTTTGTTTTTAATTTTTAAATGGGAGGACATAGTGGTTCCGTTACTATGCAAAGAATCACAGTTTTTGTTTTAATAAACTCAGCTGACTATCAATCAATAAAATATTTGTTCTTGTTGTTAATGTTAATCTTATAAAAATAACCCATTTGTAACATCCTTTTTAACAAAAAATAATAATTATTTAAAAGCCTCTGACGATATTGCTTCAATACAAGCTGCTGACGGATTGTCTAAAGAACACTAACATTTTGTTAATTTAGGCCTACACCAATTACGTAGGAGGAACAATTTAAGAGTTTGTTACTAAGAAAGGTGTAAGGAATTTTCTTTTTAATACTTGATGCATCTGGGCATATAAACACCAACAGTTTAAATAGAATTCCATTAATTTAAGTTCAGTAAAACAGGCATGGTGACAGTCTTAGCAAACTCTTGTAAATGTAAAGACAATATTATAAATAAAGATATTTAATAAAACCACAAATTTTGTTTGAGAGTTGTTGGTTGCCTGCATTTAAAGGTTTTTAAATTTTCATAGAGTATACATTTTGAACTTCTCGTATCAAGTCCGCATTAATAACCTGCTAAAACCCAGTATTTTGAGCAAAAGAGGGTTTCTGGCATTTCCAAAATAATTCTGGCATTTTGAATAGAAATTAAGGAATATATGCTTTACCTAAAACTGAAATTTTATTGTAACAAATTGTAGAGAATGAATCATAGAATTGAACTGTATACTTGAAAATTTTAAATAGCCTTATTCTATAAACTTATTTCACTTCGTTTGACTAAATTAGAACATCTAAAAAAAAACTCACACAAATGTATAGTATGCAGTTCCAGCCAGACGCTGTATACAATGGGAAAAGGTAATGGCTAACGCTCCTAGGTCAATTGAAGAAATGTACATATGTACAATGGAAATACCCGAATAGCCTCGGACCACTAAATCAGGTTTTCCTTACATCAAACGAAAATTTATAACTTGCACTTTAAATCGATATAAAAATCATTATAAAAATATATCAATTTGTAATAGATACATCAAAATGTGCTTTCTCACTGGTTGAAAAATTATAATTGCAAGGGTTTACAGAAAACTTCATATCTAAGAAACTATAAGAGTGGCGAATGATTGGAAGACCGTTGTAAAAAGTTCAAATCTTGACGAATCCATTGGTGTCCTTATCTTCTTCTCAAAACAAGACTGTCTAACGGTTATGTGCCTTTAAAAAATTACGAGTTTGAGTCGTTTTCTTGTGCTTTCACGCGCAGCATCGATTTAGACAACTACAATTTTACAACCATGATTACATATGTAAATATAAGTTTTTGTGGAATTTACTTTTATTTTGTAGGAATAGTTACCTCATTTTAACCCCTTGGATGGTAGTGACTAAAATAAATGGGCTTACTTTTTCTATGTATCATTTATGGAATAAATATACCAATTTTTCTCTCTCTATCTTCAATGGAAGTAAAATAATAAATAATTTATAGTTTTAAGGTTTGGTATTCCAGTGTTCATTCCTTCAAAAGTAAATAATCCAAATGCAATAGCTATAATTTTGTTATGTTTCACTAAAAGTTAATAATACAAAATTTCATTTCTCTATTCTAATGGGAATTAAAGAGTTTTTTTTAGGGTAATTACCCCATTTTAACCCTTTAAATGTAACGTAATCGAAATAATTTTTACAGCTAAACACTACGGCACTAATAAGGACAAACTGCAAAATTGTCAGTGAAATTTATCTAGTAGTTTATATTTATACTGTAAAAATAGAGTTTATCTGAATGTTTGACTACCTAAGCTATTATACAAGGTTAATTTATATTACTCGTTTTTTCCGTCAAGTGATCCACTAGTATTAAAAACACTACCGCGGTTTTGGACGTATTCAATCGTCCATCTTCTGGTGTAAAAGTCGCTCACATGAGGTCGTCAAACATTAAAAAACTGTTACAACAAATTGACATTACAACACATACACAAAAATATACAACAAACAACGCACAACATTTAGTTCGTAGTTGCCTGCACGGGTACTGGGTTAGGACTGGTAATTACCGTGCGGGCAACTACGAACTAAATGTTGTGCGTTGTTTGTTGTATATTTTTGTGTATGTGTTGTAATGTCAATGTGTTGTAACAGTTTTTTAATGTTTGATGACCTCATGTGAGCGACTTTTACACCAGAAGATGGACGATTGAATACGTCCGAAACCGCGGTAGTGTTTTTAATACTAGTGGATCACTTGACAGAAAAAACAGGTAATATAAATTAACCTTGTATTAATATAGTGATTCGAGGACCTTACCCACAATGAAACTAAGCTATTAATTCAAAGCTAATAATATCCTTTCAAATTTATTCACAGTCTATTTTTTTTAAATCAAATGATATTATAAGCATTATTAAAACACTCTCAGTTTTATGCTTTATTAATTGTTTTGTTTATAGTGTCTGAATGTAAAGTTAGAATTTTATTGCTTTGTGTTTACAAGCTGTGGAATTTCTGTCGATATTTGTTCTTTATGATTGCGTGTATTCATCTGTACACTTTACTTATTAAACGGAGCAGAACAGTTTTTTGTCCAATAATCAATGACGATAATAGTATTAAGTGGTTACAACATCAAATGATAGGTTATGACAAAGAAATGTTCGACAGTCTGTCATTTCACGGTACAAGTACTCGAGTTGAATTATTTATAACACTGGATTAACAGAATTAATATACCCCGGGTTTCTTCCCTTGTATTGATTTATCAGTCAGACTTGTTTGATGTGTAGTACTAAGTTTATTTGTTATTTCTATTGTTAGGGACTATTTTAATTGGAGCGTTGAAATCATTGCTTGTCAGTGCTAAAGAAATATATTTAACAACATAAAATGCACCGTCAGAAAACAAAATTTCTCCTTTCTTGTAAGGTAATTTTTTTCTGTAACGATCTCCCTGAGTTTATTCAACAGCCAGTTTGAATTTTGGCATTTTATTTTTGTAACAGTAGGATGTCGATTTTCTGTTGCACGGAAGGATTGTCTTGTCTTCTGTTTTTGCACTCGACAATACCACAAGGAACTTTAATGAATACAAATTCCATATTATACATGTAAATGAAGCATAATGATGGCTAAGAATGTGTAATAAGAAGAAGAATTCTTGGAATGTATGCGTGCATAGCTGCACGGCTCGGACCAACGGTTAACTTTAAAATATTGTACATTTCAAATGCTATTTCCAGAAAACATTTTTGTAGATAAGAAATTATTAAATTTAAAGATACCTCTATGTCTGGTGATCTACTGCACAAATTTTAAACTTGGAAATACAGTCAAATTTTGATTTAACAGCAATGTATGTGGTTGGGGGAATGTATATAAAAAAAAAATTAAATACTGTAGAACAAAATAGAAATTTGTAAGATATGTTATTAAAGTGGTGATTATGTTAGTACATTGATACCTCCCTCTACCAACTATGAAGGATTAAACCACCTTTCTTACCAAGTATAATGTATTATAAGTACCAAAAATTCATATAATTTGATGTATTATAAGACCCAAGTAAAATAAATGCATAATGCCCTTTAAAAGGCGGCCATTTTTGCCGCCGTCTTGATTGTGGTTCTCTGAACAAAATGTCAACATATCACCATTGATATTCTTACTCTACAACCTAAAACTAAACTATTGACACCTCTACCATACTCCTATAATCCAGGAGCCCAAGGGGCCTGATTTTTAACAATCCCCCCCCCCCCCGGACTAAAGGTCAATTATTATTTTTCAGTAAAAAAATACACTCGTTAGTGCCTAATGTACAGCTTGATGACAGACAAATCTAGTAAAATATTTCTGTCATTTTCCTCCCAAATCGTAAAGTAATAAGGCAGGAAGTATGATGAATGATTCATGGAAATTGAGAGCCCATGTCTTTTAGTTAATTCATTGCCTGTTTTTTGTTGACTGCTCAGTGATTAAGAATTTGATAATTATATACACTATTTTGATGACAAGGTTATAGACCATTTTATTTCTCGGAAAAATCAAAGACATGATTTTGAGAATTTCATTACTATTAGAATTAAAATTTCCAACTGTAATTTTATTGTGAGTTGAAAAAATAATGGTTAAATTTATAATTTTTAAACTTTTTCTGGTTATTGTATTTTTTTTAAATAACACAAATTACTAATAAATTCATTAATTGAGTAATTTGGAATAAAAGACCTGAAGTTTTATAAAATTATAGGTAGATTATTGTCAAATTATGAGTCCCCCTCCTCAACTATATTTACAACCTGGCAACAAAACAATGTAAATAATTTACTATATTAGCTACTCATTAATTACTACATTATATATATTATACAAACTATACAATTATACATTATACAGGGTGAATTTTTTAAATGGGCCACCATTGGCATCTCAGAAACTATAAAAGTTACAACAATCTTTAAATGGGGGACCTTCCCTACTTTTTCCCTTACATTAAAACTACAATATTAACATTTTAAAAAACTCCGCCATTTTTCAAATATGGCGGCCAACTTCATTTTTTCAAATGGAAACACCCGTTTTTTATGTTTAATTTTGATTAAGGATACAAATTTAAGACATTTTTATTCTTTTGTATTTTTTCCTAAACCCAACCGTTTATGAGCTACAGCCTCTCAAAAATTTTCTATTTTATGTAATTTTTTTAATTGGGCCACCATTGGGATCTCAGAAAGTATTAATTTTACAGCAAACTTTAAATGGGGAACCTTTCCTTGTTTTATGAGAAATTAAAAAATATGTAGTTAAAATATTTCTAAATGGCCGCCATTTTCCAATATGGCGGTCAACTTTGAAATTTCTTATGGAAACCCCTACTTTTTATGACGGATTTGGATTTTACATGCAATTGTAAGACTTTTTTATTCTTGGTGTTTTTTTGATAAACTTAACCGTTTAGCCTCTAGGAGCGCTGAAAGTTTCAGAAACTTACAGAAACTCTTATTTCAACAATTATTAAAGAGACATGTTTTACCATTTGCAAACAATAAAATTTAACTCAAATGGTAATATTTTGTACAGTGGAAAGTTAAAAAGCTGATGTAATTTCACAAATACTTAATTTTATACAAAAAATTTACTTGAATTACTGTTAAAAAAAATCACCTCTCCTACCCCACCCTACAAGTCACAGTGAATCTGTTTAATAATTTAAATATGTTTGTGAGAAAGTATGTGCCAGTTCCTGGTACCGTTTATGGCGGCCATTTAGAAATATTTTAACTACATATTTTTTAATTTCTCATAAAACAAGGAAAGGTTCCCCATTTAAAGTTTGCTGTAAAATTAATACTTTCTGAGATCCCAATGGTGGCCCAATTAAAAAAATCACATAAAATAGAAAAATTTTGAGAGGCTGTAGCTTATAAACGGTTGGGTTTAGGAAAAAATACAAAAGAATAAAAATGTCTTAAATTCGTGTCCTCAATCGAAATTCAACATAAAAAATAGCGGTTTCCATTTAAAAAAATGAAGTAGGCCACCATCTGTGAATCTGTTTAATAATTTAAATACTTATCCCGTCCAGAAAGTAAAGAACGAATGCGCATCGCGTGCGGCGCAGATCCCCCACTACTGCGATTACGTGCGCGGCCGCTTGCCCCTTCCTTACTCTTCAGTGTGGGGTGGGTCTCGTTGCTGTGTGATCACGTTACTGGTTTTCGCAGCGTTTTAAAATGACAGCGCTAATCGAAAATCCCGCCAAATGTGAAGTACGGGGTGTAATCCGCTTTTTGAATGCTCAAAAAGTTAAGCCCATTGAAATTTATAGGCAAATTAAAGCTGTGTATGGTGAAGATGCGATGAATGAGTCATCAGTAAGAAAGTGGTGTATCATGTTTAACCAAAACAAGAGGCGTGGAATGCTGTCGGCTAAAGTTTTTTTCATTCACGACAATGCCCGGCCTCATGCCTCGGCACGAACGCGGCTAGAACTCCAAAGTCTGAAGTGGGAAATCTTTTGTCATCCTCCCTACAGCACTGACCTAGCACCTAGTGATTTTCATCTGTTTCTAAAGTTGAAGCAATTTTTGGGTGGAAAACAGTTTGGAAATGACGATGAACTTAAAGAAGCAGTGATAATATGGCTCAAATCTTTCGCGGCTGATGAGTGTAACATCGGAATAGAGAAACTGGTCCCACGTTACAACAAGTGTTTTGACAACAATGGCGATTACGTAGAAAAGTAGAATAAGGTACTGTGGCTGTGTAAATAAAGTTTGGTGTTGATATCTTTTGTTTTTATTTAACCATGGTAAAACGTTCTTTACTTTCTGGACGGCCCTCGTATGTTTGTGAGAAAGTATGTGCCAGTTCCTGGTACCGTTTATGGCGGCCATTTAGAAATATTTTAACTACATATTTTTTAATTTCTCATAAAACAAGGAAAGGTTCCCCATTTAAAGTTTGCTGTAAAATTAATACTTTCTGAGATCCCAATGGTGGCCCAATTAAAAAAATCACATAAAATAGAAAAATTTTGAGAGGCTGTAGCTTATAAACGGTTGGGTTTAGGAAAAAATACAAAAGAATAAAAATGTCTTAAATTCGTGTCCTCAATCGAAATTCAACATAAAAAATAGCGGTTTCCATTTAAAAAAATGAAGTAGGCCACCATCTTGGAAAAATGGCGGAGTTTTTGGAAATGTTAATATTGTATTTTTAATGTAAGGGAAAAAGTAGGGAAGGTCCCCCATTTAAAGATTGTCGTAACTTTTATAGTTTCTGAGATGCCAATGGTGGCCCATTTAAAAAAATCACCCTGTATATTCAATGTTGTATTATATATATTCAAAATTGTAATACTCCTACTTTCAGAGGATAAATGTTTGCTGATTGGTTCATCTATTAAGATATATTTAATTCCTTTTCTAGATTAAATTGTTTGTAATGCATGTTTTTAGCTTTTAAGTCTTTAACACTAACTAGACAATGCCATTGCAATATCTATTGTTTCACTGCTGCACTCACAGCGCATGCGGAAATACTTTATGGATGCTGAACTCACTTCCATGATCAACCACGACGCAGAAGATATTTCAGATATTGAGTCAGAGGTGATACAATTTATTTCTTGCTAATCTGTCCTGCTTACCTGCTTTATTTCTTGTTGTTCTGCTTTGTTTATTTTTTGTTTGGTGTTGTTGATTTTAGTTAAATGGTTTTCACTGTCAAAAACTGTTATTTAATTATTGTTTTCAGATTTAAAAAATAAAGATGAACTTCTTGTTTTGAGGATAAATAGAATAGTTTATAAAATATATTTGATTTGTTCAATGTAGTATTGTGATTTCCAGAAAGAAATGTAATGTTCACTCTCAAAACCAAAAAGTGTATCTGTTTCATATTGAGTGGTTAGATATTTTTGTAGATCTTCCAAAACATGTAATTTTATTTTATTTAGTTTATTCTGTTTGGTGTTCTTATTCATAACAAATTTCACAAGTGTTTTCTTACATTTTTTTTGAGACTAGCCCGTATAAGTTAAAGGTATAACTTTGTTCCCAGATAGTCATGACTTTAGAGTCTTGTTTTTACTAATTTCTTACTGGTGTAAAAATAAAATAGATAAATTAATTAACTTCATATTATACTAAAAGTTGTGAAGTTATTTTCTGTAATCTGTTGTTAAAAAAAAAAAACAAAAAAACAGCACATACAATTAATTATTGCTTATATAGAAATATACAACATGCTCGTTTTAATTGTTTAAACATTTTGTATTAAATTATGGATTGTAGGTGTAAAAGATATTTAAAGGACAAAGACTAAGAATATATAAATACAAAACATAGATCATGGTTATGAAATTACATAGATACTATGTGACAATGTCTAAAATATTTAGCATTATAAAATACAGTAGAACTCTTTACTACTGAAATATAAAGATGGCTATTTCAAATAACACTATTCTTTTGGATAATCAAATGGCATTATTATCATAGGTCGAAAAGAGTAAAAAATGTGTGAAGTATACATTTTTATTTTATTCTCACAAACTATTTTACTTCTCTTAAGTTTATAATTGTTGTTTTCCATATTTTTAAAAATAATTAAGTGCTACATGCATATAGCACTTTAATCAACCAGTATTTTTCAGGCCGTAATAAGTGTGTTTTTATAAAACTTGTAACAAATTTTATCAACAAATTTTGAAGAAAAATTATGTTACCTAATTTAACAACCAAACCCAAAAATTAAAAATACTCTGTACATGCCAGTTATACGTACAAAAACAAATTAGTTTATAACCAAATGAAAATATTTTTTTACTAGTTAAAAAGGTTTTAATAAGTAGACAGGCCACAAAATAATTTGTATTTATGGTAATAACTTTTTGTCAGTTTTACCTGTTATGGTTATTTTTTGTTTAACTTATTTTTATTATTATCAATATTTCAGATGTTATAAGAAACAAAATAATTTGTATGTCTGTAATACGGTAATCTTCAAAAAATTATTATTCACTATAGTGTATTTATTTATGGATACTAAATAACAGTAATAGCAAACAACAAATGTGTTCTAATCGTTACTATTCTGTATTGATTAAGCTTCCCCAACTTAGTTACAGCACATCCACTGGTAAACACTAGGGTGCACCACTGGTAGTCGGTATAATAAAAATACTTGGTTCTCTTTCTGTGCTACACTTTCTACTTTAATATGTGAATGAAGATTTATGTAAAAAGTTATTTTTTAGTTGTAAAACAAATTTGAGCTTAATACAAAACATTTATTTAAATTATATTTTTATAGTCGTGCGAAGATGTTTACGGCCAAGATATCTCTGGAAAAAATCAAAGTTTTGAACAGAATATTGCTCGTTTGGATTCAACATTTAAAGATCAACTGGTTATTCTTTTACGTTCCATTACTTACTTAGGACGGGACGAAAGCGTGGAGAAACTCTGCAATATACTTTATAGGTAAGTTATACTTTTGGCAAAATATGTCTTAATGTACCAATTATAAAGCATCATCACAAATCAATTGAACAAGAAGAGGAAATACATTGTATGCTTTCATACTTGACCAATTGCGACAAGTTTATTTAAGTTAAATACTAAAGGGCAGGTGCAATCATATAGGTGAAGAAGTAGGTGGACACCACAATTAATTGTCGACATCGGATCTAAATTATTTTTTAGTTCAAGATAGTAAAAAACTATCCCAAGTAAAGGTAAGGTATTATTGATCGGTTTATTATTCATTACAGTAGAACTCCAATTATCCGGATTAATTGGGACCGGACCTGATCCGGATAATTAAAAATCCGGATAATTGGATTGTTCTCGAAAAAAGGTCGTTTTTAGGAGAAAAACGTAAACAAAACACAATAGAGAACATTTACGGTATTTATTATGAAAAAACAATATCAATGACAATGTTTACATTACGTAATATTTAAAAACAATACTAAATCACTGTGAAATACATTATTTTTTGAACATACGAGGCAGAGTCAACTGTTTTGCTACCCTTAAATCGATTCCGCACCGCCAAGTCTTGCATCTGTTTGACTATGTTCTTATTCAAATCTGATCCGGATAATTGGCGATCCGGATAATTGGAGTCCGGATAATTGGAGTTCTACTGTACATACTAATGCAGTAATTAACTGTAAATTTCTTTTTTTGCCCATTTTCGGATTGAGAAATATTGTAATTTGTAAATCCATGGGCTAAATGAATGATATCCGTTGTCCCGGACTCTTATTCACAATATATAAAATTCAATGTATGTCCGTTTGTATGTTTGTCCTTTATGCGTTACCAAACCGTCCATCCGACTGCTTTGAAATTTTGCATAGTAACACAGGTTAACCCTGGGAAGGTTTTAGGCCATTTACCGAAGTCCTAGGACATTAGGGCTACGCCCCAGTGGCCCTCAAAGTTTCAATGTTAATCTTATGGAAGGTCAATCTTAAGGAAGAAGAAGAAAGATTTCTTTTGATTTTATCAGGGGCACAAAAAACAGCTGCTCGTATGAAAAGCTTAAAACAGCTGATTTTGATCAACAGCTGATTTTGATCAACAACTGATTCGGATCAAAAAATGAATATAATTTTAGGTTAGGTAAATCAAGCAATGAGCAGAATCCAATTATAATTTACATCGGCCCTCAGGGATACGAATTACAGGCTTTTAAAGTTTCAAATTAAGCAATAGCAAAGCATTGCCGGGTCAGCTAGTTCACAATAAATAAGTATTAATTAATTTGGTATTTTAACTTTTAAAAGTATGTGTCCGATTTACATTTCAAATTTGTAAAAAATGTGTTTACATTTAAATTGTCAGTATGACTTTTGAGTATAAACCCTGGAGAGTTCAAAGGTAGTTTACCACTTGGTTGGGAACTTAATATGATAATCATATGTTCTTTCTGTTTATTACTTTATGAATATAGGAAAACTAATATTAGTCCAGGAAGACCATGTTGCATGGGAAAAAGTAGTGTGTTTGCAAGTCGGTAACACTGAAGTCATTTATATACTCACAGTAAGCCTGTTAGGCCAGTCGGTAGGGGTACGTTTGGACCAAAAGTTACAGTAATTTGCAATTCGGCTGATTTTTTTTATAAGTAAATTAAAGTATGTAGATTAACATAAAAAAAAGTTTACCAGTCCATCGATTTCCCAAAGTCGAAAAAAAAATCGATTATAATTTTTTTTCAATTATCCTTAATATTTCGAGCTGGGATGAAGATAGAGAAAAATAAAAAATACCACCGTGTAGGGGAAGTATTTGTTTTACAAGTTGAATACACCCGTATAAATATTCTTAGTAAGTATGAACGATTTTTTTGTTGTTATTTTTAAAAATGAGGAGCTTGAAAATAGTCTTCTGTTTTACCTATCTCGTTTTAACTATAACACTTTTGGATTCAACGACTCCATTTTCGACATTTTTGAACATATCGATTTAAAAATTGATACTTAAAAACTATATTTAAAAAAATGACTAATCTGCAGCTGATCAACTCAAGCGTTTTGATGAAAAATCTAAGAAGGTCTAAAATTATACTTTTTTAATATACTTGTGCTTTTAAAAGTAAATAATAAAAAAGGTTTATACTCCTTGAACTTGTTTGAATCTATATATTTAACTTGTAAAAAAACTTTCAGGTTGATATTTTGAAAATTTTCTAAACTGGAGCCGATTAAAATTAGTTCGTGGATCCGGTACTCCTAAAATCGAGAAACTTATTGATAAGTCAAGTGGCTCTAGATCGGGTCATTTCCAAGTTAACAAGCTGAGACTCAGCGTAAATGTTTAAAATAATATATATTTTAACTCCTATGTCAAGTTTCAATTCAATATATTAAAATTTGGCCAGTTTAGAATGACCCAACGCTTCATATATGAATGAGATTTCAACTTATAGTGATTTCCATTGCTGCAAAATACATACCTGCATTATCGAATTTTTTCCAGACAAACCATTGCTCGGAGGAAATAAATACATTTGTCCTTTTTTATTGAAAAATACCTCCCCTACACGGTGGTATTTTTTATTTTTCTCTATCTTCATCCCAGCTCGAAATATTAAGGATAATCGGGAAAAAAATGATAATCGATTTTTTTTCGACTTTGGGAAACTTTTTTTTATGTTAATCTACATACTTTAAGGTACTTATAAAAACAATCAGCCGTATTGCAAATTACTAGTAGTTTTAACATACACCGACTGGGCTATATGTAATTAAGAAATAAAAATATATTTAGTTTTTTAAATAATATTAAAGCGTGGAAAAATAAAGATCTGCGTTGAAGAAAAATAGTATTAATTCAAATTTCCTTTCATGCTTTTCAGTGGAACAATGAAAATTTATGTACAATGGATTAAGTAGAACCTTGTCAAACCAATGCAATGATCTTGAATAATATTCAAAGTACTTACTGTTTAATCTTATTGTTTTGTTTAGGGAGGATTTCAACAACTACTACAGTGCTTACTTAGAGGATGACGATGATAAACTGCCTACTGAGATTGACTCGGCTACAGGTTGAAGCTACTGTACTTTATCCCCTTGTATTAAATTAAAATAATTTACTCAAAGTAACAAGTAATTAATTGTACAATATTATATATATGTTCTTCTATTTTAATTTGTTACCTTATGCATCAACATTAAAATATGTGTTAAATAATACATTCTGTGTGTGTATGATTTCACTTAACAAGTTAAATTACTTAAATTTTCATTCTGGTTCCCAAATAAAAGTACATTATCTTAAAAAAAAAACGAATGAGTTGATCTTTAAATAATAGATTAGGTTTCTTGTGTCTTTTACAGTGAAATAATTTTTTATTAAGGTCTTAAGAAAATAAGTTTTAATTTAATAAGGAGTGCAACACTATAGAACAAAAACAAAATTCACAAATAATATTGAATTATGTTGTAATAACAATTTTCTTTGGCATGCAATAAAAAAGCTTCTGCCAATGCATTGTAGGCGTAGCTAATTTAAGCGCATAAAGTTGGCACGAACAAAATATTTAGCTAATAATTAGTCACTTTATGATTTAACCATAAAAAAAATCCTAGAGAAGTTATTCGATAAAAACTCTTCATTGGTGAAATTTCTTTTAAGGTGAAATACTGGAGCGGTCATTGCCTCAAAATAAGAGTATTCAATTAATGCTCATAAATTAAACCACAAACACACAACTACAACGAATAATTCACAACACGCTATTTAAAATCAATGTGCTACGTAGCGCACATAAAAATATTATCAATTTTACATACAAGCGATGCAGAAACTCCAACACTATATCAACCACTCAGCATCGACTGAATGCAATAAGGTAGGCGAAACTTAATGCGGACAAGCTTTAATTTTGCCCACTCCAAAAGAAGGTGCTGAAGTGGTTAACACGTTCGCTACCACCGTAGTAAAATTTTTCGGTTACGCATAGACTAGCGCCGCATATATGCGATGGCCGGTTTCTATCCACAGACTGCCGCCGCAAATGTGCGACGCCTGGTCGAATTGAAATAGACTGACATCGCATATTTGTGGCAGTATTATTTTGTTTAGTAATAATATGTATTAATTGTTTTACTTACGTCTGCTCCTAAAAATATTTGTTTATTGCATGACGGCCGTTTCGACTATTTATTCAGTCATGCGTTTTTATCGGTACCTTATATAACTTATATTATGTACCTCGTCACACTGTTATAACACATTCAAAAACACATTACTGTTTTGACAAACATGTATGACCAATAACACATTTACACACACTTAATAACATTTAAAAAAACACTTTGTTCATATATTAAGGAACAAAACCCTTACGTGACTGTATCCGGCTGTGATTGATACTCTCGTGAGTATTTATTGGTATCAGTATTTAAGAAGGTGCATGGTCTGTAAATTCGACATTTTTGAATGTGAAGACGTTAAGTTCTCACGAAAATTACCCCATTTCTCATGTCACAATCCTTGGTTGTTTTCTCGCCTTTTTGTTTTGTGGGAATGTGAAAATTCTAAGTTCTCATGAATCTTCCTCCCCCCCCCTTTTCACGCCTCAATTCTTGGTTGTTTTCCCGCCTTTTTATTTTGTGGGAATGCGAAGACACGAAGTTCTCAGGAATCTGTCTGCCTATGTACTTTAGTCTTATTTTTTATTGGTTGTGCTACTTTGGTCGAAACACTTTGTTTTACTAACATTGCTTCAGAGCGTAACAAAAAAACTTACTATGTTTCTTGACATAGACTGATCATCATGCAACAACTTCAAAAATGCCGAAAACAGTAAACAAAAAGGTATTCCTTGACATACCTTTTAGGTTATTACAAAGTATATTAACTCATTGGAACAAAATCATACTCATGGTCTGTGGTGAATTGCTTAATAGTGTCACGATAGTATGTGGCAATAAACAGTATGACACATATATGTGACGCTTGGTAGCGAACGTGTTAAAGTAGTATGGATAAAGTAGCAAGTCTCCATGCCGCAATGGTAACCCATGAAATGACCGATGCCTCTACAGGAAACCACCACATCCTCTCGACGGTTGTATCTTTACTCTCTGGTAATTTATTATTCTGTACCGCTTCTTGTTTAAAAATGAACACAAAGTCAGATGTCATTACGACTCCAAGTTAGGCTGTAGTGCGTGGCTTTTTTAGCAGCTAAATTTAGTTACAGATAGAGATAAACTCCTGGCGGTAAAACATCAGGAGTATTTTGTTGTGCCTAGACCCCCTTTTATTTATTGTTGTGGTATCCTTACCATTTTCTAAATTGCAAAATTGCCTTAAATTTATGTAATATTTTCTGGATTACATTATGGAATCTACAGGGTGAGTTTTATATCCTGGCACACCTGGATATAATTTAAACGGCCTGAGATATCAATGTGAGACTTTGACCATACCTATTATAACATTTCTTTTACTTTTTTAGGCGGTTAAACATTTCACCCCTCCCCCCTATTCAAGGGGGGGGGGGGTAAAGGGGGCAACTTAAAATTTTCAAATGCACACCCTCATCATGTGACCCCTCATTTTAAAGGGCATAAAAAAAGAAATCAAATGGCACAAATTAGAGATCTCTATGTTGCCCCTATCAACTAATATGGCGAAGTACTTCCCAAAGTTATCATAAAATAAGTTTTCAACTCCTTATCTAATGCAAACATCATGGAAAGAATGAAAAGGTTCATTTAACAAAGTAAAATACTATTTACAATAGTAAAATAATAATAATAAAATAAATTCTTAAAACAGTTACCTCAAAAAAATTCAAGAACGTTAAGAAATTTAAGAACGTCTTAACTGAATTTCTTAACGTTCTTGAATTTTTACACAACTCCTCTCGCTTTTATGGGAGTTGAATTGAAATGGCTCAAACTTGCTCCTAGAAGAGAACTTGCTTTGTTTACCATATTCTATATAAGTTTTTAAAATTTAATTGGCCAAATTATTTTTCTAAATATTTTAATTTTATGTCTGATACACATAGTGTCAATAAACGTTCCGCCTCTAGAATCCCTTCACCGTACATCCATCTTCAATAAATCCTTTGCAGTTTCCAGTCGCAGGTTGTGGAATTCCGTTGTTGCTCGGGTGGGGTAGGGTTCTGTCTCAGTTTAAATTGACTGTTAAGGGACAGTTTTTGGTTGTGCAACTGGAGAGTAAGATTAAGCATATTATCTATCTCCTTAAACTCAACAAAGATACGTAAAGTAGCAAGGGCGCCAATATAATATTTTTTAGGGATGGGCTAAACCGGAGTATGAAGCATAAGGAATACCCTCCCCTCCTTCGGCAAATGGGATCCAGGAAAATGTTTGACATCACCCAGAATACTTTTACAATTTTGAAGTCAATTTGGCTGTTCAGGTAAAATATTAACCCACACAGCATTGAGTCTGTACCTTTACACCGTCAATGAATACACAAAGACCTACAACACACCTAGAGGCCGCACCAAGTAGTGACCCAACAGCTCAGGCTTAAACTCTTGTAAAAAATAAAATAAGTATAATGTAAAATCAAACGGCATATAACATTTAAAACATATTTTAGTGCTAATCTCTTAAAAGAAAAATAACTGACTATAATTAATAATATGCATATTTTCCTTTCTCTGCCCATAGGTTTGGGCGCCCATGTAAAGTAGGGGTTTTAGAATCGAAAATTTAAAAAATTTCCCGAAACCCCTTTCTTTCACTTCCGGCAGCGTTCCGGTACTGGAAAAACTCCTCGATACTGTTATAACTAGCGTTAATAAAACTTGAATTACATTATAATGTATATTTAAACGAGTTTTAAATCTATTTCTAAAGCATTTGGTTGTAGGCCTAATATTTTTAAGCACACTGCAATAGTTTGTGCAAACTAACATTTCCCCTTGACGCTGTCCCTGACAGTATTCTATGGTAACATATTTATTTTTTTACAACTGGAAACAACAAAATTTTTAAATGTTGCCAAACTAGATTGTTTTACGCAAAGTTTTTTGAAAAAGAGACAGAAGTTATTTATTTTAAAAACCCTTAACCCTCTAACTGTCAGACCACTCAAATTGAGTGGTCTCAACGCCCTGCCGTAGTGAATTGTGTAGTCTGTGACAACTCAACTCGTATTGAATATTTAACCCACTAAAAATCATCCAATCGCAATACCTAAATCAAAAACCGTTGGAAAGAAAATGATCTAAACTTTAATTTTTGTATTTACAAGTTTTTTTCTAAAACATATATTTACATAAGTAATCATCGTTGCAGTTTTTGAGTTTTCTAAAAGCCAATGTCGCGCGAATTTTAATGCGCCGAAACTACCTTTAATTCCAGTTTCTATGTCTCTCCCTACAGCCCGCCAGGTATTTTTTCTGAGTTTTATCTGTATACTGAATGATTCATCACACTTTTACCTATCTGAAACTGCTATCAAATCAAAAATCGGACAAATAGTTCTAAAGTTGTGGGGCGTTTTGTAGACCCTTGCAATTGGTCAGATTTCAACCAATAAAACAGCACATTTTGCGTTCGAGATATCTCTTATAATTCGAATTATTTCAATAGACTTTTTTATATCTATTTATAGACCAAAGTTCAATCTTTCGTTTGGTGTAAAGCAAACTATATTTGACTGGTTAGATGTTATTCAAACATCAGTTGAAAGTTCATATTTGCACAGAATTCATACTACCGCTTGAGATTGCAAGACAAGGCTGTTTCCATTGTCTTCAACAGTCATATTTTGAATTTCCTTGTCCGCACGAGGTTTCATTTGTTTCATCTCACTTTTGCAATTCAATTTATTCTAAGTAAAACACTTTTATGATAAGGTAATATACAAGTATACAGTTCAATTCTTTGATTTATTCTCTACACTTTGTTATAAGAATATTTCATTTTCGGGCAAAGCATATATTAGTAAATTATGTTTCAAACTAGGCCTAGTTTTGTTAGCAAATGTGTATTTGGAACATAAAAACTGGTGTTTTCAAAATACGAAATTTGAAATAGATAAATTTTTTTATACAGTTCTATTTAGAACTAAATTACAAAACTTTTTTCCACTTACGAAAAAATTACAAAAAATGTTTACTACTTGTTATGTAGGCGCCTAAAGTTGAACTTTTTCCTTTCGTTACTGAACATTTTTTGCTTCTTGAGCTAATAACTTTTACAATTTTACATCAATAAATTTTTTAATTACATATATGGATTTTTTTAACCTTTCTCTACAAAAAAGGTACAGAACACTTTTGGATTGGTATGCAATTACTATATTTAGCGAATTTTTGAAAATATGCTTGTACACGCAACGAAATGACTTGGCGTTGCAAAACATTGACATTGACAGTTGTATGGTTAAACATAGTATCCCAGCCACCTACCCCTCATATGAGGTCAATCAACTGCAACAGATTATCTATTTCTCTTATGGCAAGTGCGGGGATAAAGAACAGAACGTTCTGACAGGTATGAAGCAAACCACTCAAAAACCTTACCTCTAATATCATGAGATAATTTTTTTAACAGCAGATCATGGTTCACACATTTAAACACGTTAGACAAATCGAGAAAAGTCCCAACAACAAACTTAACCCATTCACAGCACCAGCTATACCATCAATGAAATGCTGCATGAATAGTGTTTTTACCTTTCCTAAATCCAACCCGATTTGCATTTAATAAATTATTACACTCAAGGTAATCAACCGTTCGATTACACATGGCTCTTTCATAAACCTTTGATATAGTAGGTAGTAGAGAGACAGGAATAAATTGTTTAGAGAGCCAGCATCACCTCCCTTATGTATAGGGACCATATTTGAGTGTAGCAGGGAACAGAGGCGTAATTATACCGTTCGAGGCCCGTGACAAATAAATCGGATGGGGCCCTCTCCCACCCAATATAAAGAAGCTCAACCAATGTTAAATTTTATAATAAATTACTACGTAAAGGAGGTACATAAAACCAATAAAACGCTATTATAATTAGTTGATTTTCTAGTATGGTAACCTTCAATTTAAAGAGCGTACTGGACTGAAATCACAATTTTTGTTTTAGTACAAAATTTTTATTATTAAAATTCCTATTTTTCGGACTTTCTGTTCAGAAAAAGTGTTAATGACATCATCAAAGTTCAAATTTTGGGTCATGGAATGTTCGATGGATAGAATAGCTAAGTTGCGTTACCTTTCTTGTCCCACGGAATTTCTTAAATAAGTTTTTATCAATTTCAATTTTGAAAATGTCCCTCGACACTTGGCATATTCACAGGAATGGTTAAAAATAACAGAAATGCAGTGCACACTTCAGGAAAGCTTGAAGAAATATAACGATTCTTTATGATTAATAAATCAGCAAGTTCTCCTATAGAAGATGAAGTTTCTATTTCGTGTCTAAAAGCGGATCAAAAACGAGATAGATACCGGTATGTCTTTTTTATATAAATCGATAAACACTACGAAAATAAGAACTAACAAGAATACTTCATATCTTCCAGCTACAGAGCTGCGTTTAAAAGTGGCGAGAATTTTATTACCTACCAGATACGTTCTAAAACTAACTGGGTGATATCTTTTCTAAACTAATTTACTTACATACCATTCGATATTATATCGATATTTCATTCAAAATGATACAAGTATCGAAAAGAAGTAAATCGTAACAATATAAAAAAAAAAATAAATGAAATAAATACAAATAAAATATACATAAGTTATTATAAAAAGCTGGTAAAATGTATTTGTTTGCTTGTATGTAGGGGAAATCTCTGGAATTACTGAACCGATTGAAAAAATAGTTTTACTAATTAAAAGCTACACCATCCCTGAGTAACATAGGCTATAATTAATTTTGATAAAAACATTTTTAATTAAATATTTGTAAATTTAGTTGGAAAAAAATCTTAGGTTAGACCTAAACTGATGAAATAACACATTGTATTTACATATTTTATTACCAATCAACCAAATTATTGAATTAAATAAGAGATAAAACAGCAGTTTGCTCCAATATTTTCCACTAACAGCTGATTTCAAAATTTGAACTTTGATTTGTATTTGTAACTTTTAGGTTAGGTTTTTATTAAAGTGTAGATCTGAGCCTTGCTGGTTTTTTATTCTTTATTCTAAGTGCTGTTATAAAATATACGAAATAATTTGATTTGAACATTTAACATCTTAGCTTTGGGGTTATTATTAATCATACACCTTTATTATAAAGATTTCGTGTATATAAGGTTCCAACGGGGTTGGCGTGCAGAGCACACAGAGTTTTCCCCTGGTGCTAAATATTTATATAACTCACGGGAATATACTGTGGTGTCCAAAAACTCCTCCACAGAGTGAAAAGCATTAAACTTCAGCAACTGCTTTAGTTTGTTTTTAAAAACATTGATTTCCATTGTTTCCTTAAACTCTTTAGGTAGTTTGTTTATGAAAGAACCTCCAGTCTCAGGCGGTGGATTGTCAAAATCAAAAGCTTTTAACCCTGGAATGAGCACAACCGGTCTTTTCGACCCGGTTTCAATACAAATGTTTATAAGTCTTAGCGTAATCAAATGAACCTTCCTCCACTTGCATACTTTCAATGGCTTCTTCCACTGCATATTCCTGTGCTTGTGCTATTTCCTCTCCTCCAAAGTTTGCTCGTGATGGTCCATTCTTTCGGACCTGGTCTGATTGTTCTGGCGCAAGGTTGACACATCCCTGCCTCGCCCAGCAGTCCACAATGCCTCTTAGTGGGCGGGTGTTTTGACGTCACTCAGTGACCTTGCACAGCCACCTGCTCTGCCGCCCCCCATTTTAGTATTTCAGTAGAATCACTCGTACCATGAGGTTCTATTTTGGTTCATAGTGTTTTGTATTGATCAGCTTTTTCAAGTGTTTCGGCACTTAGTTTTAATAGTATCTTAGTAGTTGAGAAGAAGTTCAAAGTATTCCATGCAGAAAATTTACTTAAGAATGGGCAAAATGTAGTGAAAGACAGCAAGGCAGTGTCACAAAAGTGTAACGACTTCCCATTGGAGGTTATTAATTACATCATATATTAAAATGAGAACAGTAATAAGAATAAAGGACTTAAACATCAAACTTTGTGTGAAAAAAAATCAAGAAAAGACAGAGCATCGCTAATTCTGAAGATAGAAAGCGGTTAAACAAAGTGAAAATAATTGCTACATAACTCATATATTTTTCACATTTTAGTTTTAGGTAATAGGTTTTTTATGTCAAAATGTTATAAAACATTTTAATCAAATCCATGGTCATTTACAGTGAATAATCACAGTTATAATTAGTGTTTCTGTAGCAAAAATAATAATAACATTATTGTTATTCATGTGTACAGGGTGTCAATTAAGTCCCGGACCGGCTTATTATTTATTTTCTCGTTACAGATAAAGCAACAAAACTCTGCAAATCAGCGGTAGGACCAGTAATATACTTTTTGACCATGTTTTTACTGTTTTATGGGATCGGCCCACGAGGAGTTGGAAGAAATTCTTAAATAGCAGCATAGGTCGTGTTTGGTATCAAATTGTAGATATTTTTCGTAGAATTCAATGCTGCAAACCCGATTTCAAAAGGTTGTTCCGAAATAAAATGGCGGCATTCTGAAGTTACGAAATTTACAATGTTGGATTTGTTAAAGATGGTCAAGAAATTGTTTCCTAGCATGAATCATAACAGTTTAACTCATTACAATGAACTTATTACCTGTTGTGGTAGCAACGTATTGACACTACTTCAACTGGAGGACGGTTCGCAAGGAGGACGACAAAAATTGTAAATGTAAGAATACGTATGATGTACATCAAATTAAAGCTCATTATTAAACAACAAATTAAAGCCGCAAATTGTACTTGAAAAGGATAATGCTGTCAAACATTGCATGGTGGCTTAAAGCATTTGAAATAACTTGGAAGGTTAAGATTACGTACTTACATACTGTGTTCACCGTAGCGTTCGATGTGTTCCCCTTGAGCCGTCTGATATTGCCCTAAGCGGGATCTAGGGATGTGTTTCATGCTTCGACAGCTGATAGCGGGGTCGCTATCTGAAGGGTGCACCGGTTCCTTTCCCCCAAACATTGGACATTTGTAGTTTTAGATATATGGTTAAATTGTTGTATTGCTATGTTGTTAGGTTGTTGTATTGGTACGTTCGTTAAATTGAATAGCCTGATTTTATTTTAGGGTCTTTTATGAAGAGGGAGAATTTTGTGCATTAGATTTTAGGTTATTAATATTATGAGGAATAAGAATAAATATATTAAATAGGGTAGTAGCAATGAGGACACCCCCTAGGGATTTTCCACAACTATAGTAAATGTCGGGGACGACATTTTTCCAGAAGGGGTGTTGTTAAGATTAGAGGGTAGGTTTAAGAAATAAATATAATTAAAATAAAAGTTTAGAATTTACTAGTCCAAGACGAAGACACAGAAAGTGGAGCATCATTGTGTAATGGTGCAAAATGTTATGAAATAGCTGACTCGAACAAGACACACTTACAAAGACATTCTTGGATAATCTGACAATCTATTTTTGGGTGCCGGGCGGAGACTCT
>JAGFPH010000935.1:183284-196290 GCA_018207615.1 Philaenus spumarius
AGCCTTAGTTGCTATACAAATTTACCTGAGTGCTAGGTCCATCTTCAATAGGCTGATCTTTAGTAGGTTCAGTATTATCTTTATCTGGCTCAGTTGTATCTTTAGTAGGCTCTGTTACATCTTTAGTAGGCTCAGTTATATCTTTAGTAGGTTCAGTTATATCTTTAGTAGGCTCAGTTTTATCTGTTTTATCTTTAGCTGGCTCAGTTTTATCTTTAGCTGGTTCAGTTATGTCTTTAGTATTCTCCTGAAAAATTGTATTTACAAAATTGCATTGGAAAATAAATGCTTAAATATTTTCAGACCACATTCATTAAATTTAATGCAAAATGTGAGGGTCAATAGTGGTTCCGATTTTCTGTTAATATTGAGACTACCAAGTATCTGCGGTTTCGCTCACAGTTAAAAATAAATTAAAGAAATGAATATCCGGTAAAATTAAGGCCGTTACCCTTAAATACAATTTTGCAAAACCTCAGATCAGAGTTTCCTGGAGCAAAAACAATGTTTAGCAAGTTTTGTTCAAATTAATCACTGTTTTCCCATTTAGGCCAACAACATGATCATCTGTGCCTCAATAAGAACTAAAAACCATGCCCCCCCCCCCCCCGGTTTTTTACTCATAACTCGGGGAACTAATGCAAAAATTAATAATCCTTTTCAAAGGTCATTCGTACCCCCTTCAGTTCACCTATTTTTAACATAAAAGATTTTTCTGATCTTTAACACAAAAACAATCACTTCCTTTTATTATTATATTATATACGATGTACATGTGCTTAGCAACGGAATTTTAACTTGAAAATCACTACAGTGTGGTCACCATATGTTATTCACCATGACAAAACCGGGTTGGAGAAATAGTATTATAGGTGCCCCTGATACTGCAAGCCAAAAAATGCATTATTTTAATATGTTTTAACAAAAAGTAAAAATAATTAAATTAGACATCAACTTAATTAATATATAACTTCAGGGCTAAAGTTATCATTTTAGGTATTAGCTGGCAGTTAGTGTACATATTCTTAATATGTAAATGCTATTAAGTAACGGAGGGCAATGCTAGAACATGCAAGGAGTCAAAAAAGTCTGGGTACAGCCTAATATCTCAAAATGTACGAGTCTTGTGACATAGAAATAAAAGCAGTTATTCACAACCATAAAAAAACTACTTTTGGGCGAGTTTGAAATTTTTGTCCGCCATCTTGCAATGAACTTATTTTTTTAAATGGGAAGGTGGTCATGTGATACATCATTTCGATGTAGAATTTCAAGAGAAAACCGACGGTGAAATTTTCACATCCATATCTTTAACCGATTAAAAATGGCAACCAAAAACATCGAAATTGTGGTTTCCGATATTGCCCCATGTTGCTGTACTATTTTTTTTTATTAAAATATTAATTATTTTCCTTTTTGGATTCAGAATTACATAAGCTTTCAAACGATATGCTACACAACTGTATTTAATTCAACCACTCGAAATCAATTTTGACAAAATCAAAATGGCTGTAACTAATTTTTTTTAAATACTCCCAAATATCGTTGTGTGGCAAAAAAAAAGAATAATTTATATTTAAAAAAAAAACAGTACTGTAAAGTGGGGAAAAATCGGAAAACACGATTTCGTAGTTTTTGGCCGCCATTTTTATTCGGTTAAAGATATGGATGTGCAAATTTCACAGTTGGTTTTCTCTTGAAATTCTACATTGAAATGATGTATCACATGACCACCTTCCCATTTAAAAAAATAAAGTTCATTCCAAGATGGCGGACAAAAATTTTAAACTCACCAAAAAGTGGTTCTTTTATGGTTGTGAATAACTGCTTTTATTTCTATCTCATAAGACTCGTACATTTTGAGATATTAAGCTATTCCCAGACTTTTCAAACACCTTGTATGTAGATTTACAAACTTTGATTATATAAAAGATAAAATTTGGTAATTTGTAGAAAGTTTTTTATTAATATCTAAGACTACTATTTTTTAACAATGAAAAATAGTATTATTATTTTTTCTTCAAGATATTTGCTTAGGAATAGACAAACAATGTTTTTTTAGTTAGATTACTTGAAAACAGAAAACTGTCGAAACGACTTTTGTTACCTACAGAAGTAAACATAAGGTGAAAAAGATGATATTGTACAAATAAAAATATTCTGCCCAGCGATCAAAATTTGAAATAAATTTAGTACAAATTATGACAAGCAGTAGCATTAAAGCGATGAGTTTTTGAGGTACATTTTTTAAATTATTTTTGCAACTAAAATCGCCAAATTTTTAAATGAGAAGTTTGTTTTCATGTGTCTTAAGATCCGTCTTACTTCATACACAAAGCATGTGGGTGGGTCACATTTACCTTTAGTTTAACAAACTTTCATCGAATTTAATTAAACGAGCAACTTGTGAATTTTTGCTGAAGCCGAGTGACCAGAACTTACAATAACTAAAGTATCATAAATATGTTATTTTATGTTCACAAAATTCGGGCCTATGTTAAATTTTTTTAGATCTTTGCGGGCCGTAGATTTGGTTGTGCATCACACACATACAGAACAAACACATACTTTTATAAATTGAACATGAGCAAAAATGAAATGATTTGGGTTATTTGGTATTCTGCAATTATTTTTGAAATGTGTGAAGTATTTTAAGAGAAAAACGGAAGATGATAACCAAATTCTATTACTTGAAACGTTCATGCCACTTTCAAATTACAACAATAAACACTTACTGCCATCTAACTAAATCCAGTATTGTTTAAATAAGTGAGCCAATGAGTTTACTCTGATAAATTTAAATATACAGGAAAACCTTAAGTAGTGACCATTTTACAATAACTTAGCTAACTTAACTTATTAAAATAATTGCAGACATTGAATTTTTCATTTTTCATTTCCAATAACTTAATTTTTTTAAGTACTACCGCACAATGGAAAAAGTATTAGTCGAACAAAAAATATTATAATATATACCTTTGTTTTTAACTCTAGAACTGGCATCGTTAAAGCTAAAATTGGCCAGCCCGTTTATAGCGTTTTGCAAGCATATTTTCAAAAATTCGCCAAAAATAGTAAATGAACCCCAATCCAAAAAAGTGTTCAATAGCTTTTTTGTAGAATAAATTTCAAAGAATTCAAATATGCCACTAAAAATTAATTTCTTTTGAAATTGTAAAAGTTATTAGCTCAAGAAACAAAAAATGTTCAGTAACGAAAGGAAAAAGTTCAACTTTAGGCATACATAACAAGTAGTAAACATTTTTTGCATTTTTTCGTAAGCGTAAAAAAAGTTTTGTAATTTAGTTCTACATAGAACCGTATAAAAACATTTATCAATTTCAAATTTCTTATTTTGAAAAAACTGTTTTTATGTTCCAAATTCACGACTGCTAACAAACCTAGGCTTAGATTGAAACGTAATTTACTAAGGGTGCTTTGAATTATGTGGGAACGAGACGGAGTAAGCGGTCACAACAGATCGCTCTAATCAAGTACTTTTCTCTACTGTCTAGACAAACAAAAAAACTGGTTTATTCTAGTTCAATTCCCACCGTTAGAAAGGTCAGTCTATTCTCTACAAAATGGTGTAAAACCATCTTTCAAAACATTTGATAGAGTAGGCGTAGTATCTGTTGACAAATGGGCTGTTTCATTGGTTAAAAACCTGTCCAATCGCAAGGGTTTAAAAACATTGTATGAATAAATCGAGCAAAATAGTGGCATCTGATTGGAAGGCACCATTAAAAAGATAAAATCTTGAAGAATCCAATAGTAGCGTTATAATCTCGATATAAATACTTTAGTAGGGGGATTTCAACGTTGAAGAAGTGGGAAATAACAGTAAAATTGTATGCAGATTCGTCCGCGGAAATAGCTATAACACGATATGCATATTTTAAAACGATGATTACGTATGTAAATATACGTTTTACGAAAAAGTTGTAAATACAAAAATTAAAGTTTAATTCATTTCCTTTCCAATGGTGCCATTTTATTACGATTGGATGATTTTAAGTGGATTAAATTATCCATTATGCAAATATATGCATATTCTCGCTAAGGTTCGAGCGGGTTGCATTTGTGCCCGAGAGACTGCAGTCTGCCACTTTGAGAGTTAAGGAGTGAATTTTTGAGCAAATGTTGTTTATAAATACAGTAAACTCCCGATTATCCACGAAATTAAGTGGCGCGGTCATCGCGGATAGTGAAATTCGCGGATAATCCGCAAAAGAGCCGAAAATAGGAAACAAAAAAATTAAACTGTAATTCCAACTTAAAAAACTCGATTTATATGCAGTAAAAGTTACACTTAACATTAAACATTTTTAAACTGGTCAGCAATCACTCTAAGTGTCAACCGAAGAGGGAGAGTGAAGAGAAGAAGGTGGGCGTGTCAATAGAACAGAGAGAGAGAAAGGAAGTGAAGGGGAGGGATTAGGAAGTTGAGGGTAGAGTCATAGGCTAATAGGCGTTGCAAGGGGGAAGCAGGAAGGGAAGGTTAGCGACCTTGGACGACTGTCTGCTCTTCGAAGCAACCATACGACTAGAAACAAAGCATGACAGACACAAAAATAGCAACATTTGCCAGGCTATTGTGAGTTTAGAGAAGGCCTGTGGGGTTTTACTGTATACTGTACACAATACAATCGTCAGTAGAGTTCAACTTTTTGCTAAATTTCTTCGTTGATCACTCGTAAGAAAATACAGTACAGATTTACAGTATTTTCCGTGACATTCGCGGGTAATCGGGAGTTTACTGTATTGGGCAAAATATTCAAAATTTTGGAAAACGGTTGTTAAATTCTTATTAAGGGTATTAAATAGGCCTATCCTAATACTAAACTTTAACTTAATTGGATGGACATTATTTTTTGGCTGATTTAAATAACAAAAACATGTTGCAAACTTTAATGAAATTTATTGGGGGAGTTAAAATATATTTTTGTTTCAAAATTTACCTGTACTGTTTCTTCACTCTTGGAGCTACCATTTTCTCCATCAGAAATCACTTTATCCTGACTAGACTCATCCACGGAGGTTTTCCTTACCAAGCCCAAGATATTTAACATACTTGGAGGATCTTTACTTACAGGAGGGTTCACTGTTAACAAATTGTTTGTTTATATTATTTTAGTATTGCAGCATTGAAGTATTTAGGGTGCACAATATTGTGATGGATCCACAATAACTACAAAAACTTTTCCTATTATATATTCCTGATATATATTTTGCAAAATTAATTATTTAAATTACTTTAAATATCTGGATTTAGAAAAGGATACACTTCTTGTATTTGGCTAACATATGAAAATTATTAAGTTAACATTATGGTAACTTCAACAAGTGCTTTTAACCAGCGGTAACTCAATAATGACTGTTGTTAATTTTGATATACTAACTAAAAATAAAATAAAATGGGAGTTAATGTGTTAATTTAATGTGTTATCAGAATATGACTATTTTTACGATTTACAGGAGATTCTAGATTGGTCATTCCTGCATCAATCGTACGGATTTAGTCCTGATGAAATGCCTATATAATATTTAATTCTTAATCCCATTCATCGTTTTCATGGTAATTTTTTCCTAGTTTGATCATTTAAAATTTAAACAAGAAAAAGACTACAGGAGGCAAACAACCTAAGCAGGTAAATACTCGCTATATTAACTGTTAATTTAAAGACTTGTCAGTGGGATGAAAAGAAGAACGAAATAGGTAAATTTTGGTTTTTTTTCTCAGGTCCCTTCCAAAACAATGGATAGATTTTACTCAATTTTTGTAGTTTTCAGGACATATTAATTTTTTGATAAGTTATTCGTTCTGTACCATGAAATAAATAACATAAAGTCCATTTTTAATAATTACAAAATTATTAAACTTAGCGAGGTTTCACAATTAAACATGATAGGGACTCGGGCAAATAGGTCTTGAAAAATTTGCTGATAAGTATTGTATTCACATTTTGGCTGATAATCGACTACCAATAATAGTCAGTAACCCCGTGACCTTTGAATTTCTAGCTATTGGCTACAACACCCAAAAAGACCAGATGATTTCAAGGTTCTCTACGGGAGATAAATTGCACATTACATATATCTGAATGTCAAAAACTCTATTTTTTAAATATTATTAATATACAGCTTGACACATTCCAATAAAAAAAATTATACTAACCAGGTTTCTCCGCCTTATCACTGTTCTCGCCGTTCTCAGTTCTTTGCACGTAAGATCGTTGCCATTTTTCCTCAGTTTCCTGATCATCAAGTGTTACTAGAGGAGGGAAGCTTGCAGACTGGCCTTGCACAGTGTTTTGTACTGCTCGCTCAGCAGATGGGTAGGCTGACTTCCGACGACATTCTGACAAATGTTTGGCTGTAAACAGTAAATAAAAACAATATTATTTTTGCAATGTACGAGCCGGTTAAATTGGATAGGGAAAGTAATGTTATTTACAGTTACACTTAGTTTAAGGTCAAGATAACAAATATACACATGAATAATTAAACTAAACCCATATTTCTATGGGATTTAGTACACTATGCTTTAGTTGTAAACAGAACTGAGGAATATCTTACTCAATTTATTTCCAGAAGTAGTAAAGAAACCACACACACAATGTAAAGGTTTCTCCAATGTGACAACTTTGCCAACGTTAAACTCTGGACGGGAGAGTCTATCGTGGAAGATGACGATATGCTCTTGCATTGCTTTGTTACAGCACGTGGAAAAGCGGCATTTCAAACAAGACAAATAACCTCTGTAACAGACAAATTGCAAATGAACTGTATGTATGGAAGTTGGTAAAAAGATATATTAAATCTGAAAAAAATGTTGAGAACAATTTTAATTACAAATTTCAGAATAATCACGTAAACTGAATGACTATTAGTAAAACCCAACTGCAGTAGAACCTCCACTAAACTAAAACACCTTTAACCAAAATGTAAAAAATATGAATTTCATGACAACTCTGTTCAAAATAAACAGTTTCCATTAGTTTGAGATTAAAATCTACCGTTAAGTGTCACCTGTTCGATTTACCATCTATTTCACCTATTATATCCTTTTATACCAAGGGGATGGGTAAGGGACGAATGCAGACTTTCACCTTGAGTATTTCCTGCCTCAATGTGTGGGCGTGTCTTTGAAATCCGTTTGTTCTGGCAATTTTGGTTGTTCACTTACACTTTCTTTATCTTTCATTGTCTCATTTACCTCTAAATCCTCTACCTCATTCTGCACATTTAAATTAATAGATTTATACATATCTAGTCCCGAATCATTTAATTCTTCCATTTTACTGGCCATGTTTTAAAATTGTATTCAACAATTTATTAAATTATAAGTTGTTCGCCACAATGTCCCAAAAAACCACCAAAGTCACCATGACGTCCATTTCGCTTTCGTTTCACAGCCCCGCGTTAAAGGGTGCCATTTTATAACGGAAAGCGTTATAAAAGTGAAATATGATTGATTATAACTGTTTTAAAAAAAATGTGGTCGTCGAAAAATTTGAAAGTAAAATATAAAAAAATGTTCAAACTAATAAAAAACGATATATGTGGATTATTACTCACCTACACTTTGTTACTCTTAATTACCTTTAATACTCCTCTCTCACTATTTGACTTCAACTACAAAATATTCTTCTCATTACTCAACCTCCACTATAAAAATACTCATTATCCAAATTACCTTAGCTTCAACTTACAAATCGTCATTTTACCTCAAAAACCTCCTTTACTTTAACTCTTAAAAAAAATCTAATATTCCACATATAACGTATCTCTATGCTTTCCTATCCTTTACTTATGCATATCATCATTTATATAAAATCTTTATTACCAATTTAATTTCTCAGGTTGTGAATCCTTGACTGCGAAAGTATACGCTAGATGGGAGTCATGGCCAATAAATGAAATTCAAGACATCGTGGCGAAACAACTATGTTTTTACTTACTCATTCCAAACAAATGATTATACAAAAACAAATTTACCAATACAAGTGAATTGTAAAGCATTATTCTACAATATACAATTTGTAATAATAGAAATATAAGACGCAGATTTAATTTAAACTAAAATGATGTAAAGAAATTGAAAAACTAGATTGCAGACTGAAATTTGTTAAATACTATGGCCATTTACACTTACAAAATTGTTCGAACTGATACTTGTACCTAGGATTTTTATGATTTAAATCGACAACTTACAGTCACTCACGAATTTCTCTATTGCGCCATACCAAACCACGTTGTTGAAAAATTAAAGTTTCACAAATCACATATTTCACTCGTTGGATCTCATCGACTAAGTTTGTATAGAAGGTACCTTATTAACACTTTCTACTCCATGACTTTTCAACACTCCCTTCAACAAAAATTTACATTTTTATGTTGAAAACTCCAACTCGCACAAAGCAACTAGACTATTCAATCAGCCATCTTTTCTCTTAAGGATGCCGAACATGGCCTTTTTGATCAATGCAAGGTTCCACTATCGATCAGATCCAGTTCAGGTTTACACTGTGCACTGATATATGTTTATGTTATAGTTCGTTTATACAATATGATTATCTCCAGCTTTATGATTTTAATTATTAAAATGTTTATTATGTGAGTATTTATTCTTATTCTTCAAATCGTTCTTTTTATACGCACCACTGGTTTTGTTTTATGATGAACTTTTCTACACTTTAACATATTATATATTTTTACTCATTAATGTTTTTTCTTTTCGTTTATTAAACATTTAAGCCTGCTCCTTCAATTCTTTATATTACAGTCTGCTTAATTTTATGTTTATTTGAATCATTAAGCTTCAACTATTTTGCGTCTTGAATGAATTTATACGTGTATATATGATTTATAAAATATTTATTACTAAATCTTGCTTTTCTTTATCTACCAGACCATTCTTCCTTGTTTTAGACGTCATAGGAATTTACTTGCTTTTTATATATTTCTGTTACATGGACTGTATATGTCACAATCTTTATACAATTATAACCTAATAATTACATTGTGTGCTATATAACAGTTTTTGATTTGATTGTCTTGTACAGTGTTAGTCCAAATATCATTTTAAGTATTTTTTTTCAAATGTTTTGTAAAAACAACCATTTAGGACAAGTAAATAATCATTTTTGTAATAGCCTAAATAAACTGCTCCACTAGGTGACCCTATGTTGTTCAAAACCCGCCACTGAAAAGGTTAAAAGATGTTAAAAGATGTCAATATATATAAAAATTGACAAACTTAGAAATATTAAATTTGACAGAAAACTATGAAGAAACATAATTTACTTTGCTTTTACAAGATCTTAACATACAGTAGGTTCCAGTTTTTGTACATTCCTTACACAATCCATTTTACACTGATGAAAAATTGTTCTTAAAAAAAAAAAAAAAAAAAAAAAAAAACACAGTGCTAACACTTTGACAAGGAAAATACTTAGTTATTTATTTTAACTCTACAGTTTTTTTACCACACACAGACGCTTCATTTTAAGTACGTTTTGTTTATAATAATTCATTTTTTTAAACGCCACCATTTCATTGAGACACATGTATGTTCTCTTTCAAGCTTCGATAAGTCTGATCTTTTACAAAGATGCAATGTTTATTTAACCCTACAACTGTCCATGTTAATGTTTTGCAACGTTAAGTCATTTCGGTGCATGTGCAAGCATATTTTCAAAAATTCGCCAAATATAGTAATTGTTTACCAATCCAAAAGTGTTCTGTACCTTTTTTGTAGAGAAAGGTTCAAAAAATCCATATAAGTAATTAAAAAATTTATTGATGTAAAATTGTAAAAGTTATTAGCGCAAGAAGTAAAAAATGTTCAGTAACGAAAGAAAAAAGTTCAACTTTAGGCCTACATAACAAGTCGGAAACATTTTTTGTAGTTTTTTCGTAAATGTAAAAACGTTTTGTAATTTAGTTCTAAATATAACTGTATAAAAACATTTATCGATTTCAAATTTCTTATTTTGAAAACACCAGTTTTTGTGTTCCAAATACAAGATTGCTAACAAAACCGCCTAATTTGAAACGTAATTTACTAATATATGCTTTGCCCAAAAATGAAATATTATTAAAACAAAGTGTAGAGAATAAATCAAAGAATTGAACTGTATACTTGTACATTACCTCATCATAAAATTGTTTTACTTAGAATCAATTGAATTACAAAAGTAAGATGAAACAAATGAAACCTCGTGCGGACAAAGGAAATTCAAAATATGACCGTTGAAGACAATGGAAACAGCCTTGTTTTGCAAACTCAAGCGGTAGTATGAATTCTGTGCAAATATGAACTTTCAACTGCTGTTTGAATAACATCTAAAAAGTCAAATATAGTTTGCTTTACACCAAATGAAAGATTGAACTTTGGTCTATAAATAGATATCAAAAAGTCTATTGAAATAATTCGAATTATAAAAGATATCTCGAACGCAAAATGTGTTGTTTTATTGGTTGAAATCTGCTCAATTGCAAAGGTTTACAGACAAATCCATATCTTTGGAACTATTTGTCCGATTTTGGATTGGATGGCAGTTTCAGATAGGTAAAAGTGTGATGAATCCTTCAGTATACAGATATAACTCAGAAAAATACCGGGCGGGCTGTATTGAAAGACATAGAAACTGGAATTAAAGGTAGTTTTGGTGCATTAAAATTCGTGCGACATTGGCTTTTAGAAAACTAAAAAACTGCAACGATGATTACGTATGTAAATATACGGTTTAGAAAAAACTTGTAAATGAAAAAATTAAAGTTTAGATCATTCCCTTTCCAACGGTTTTTGATTTATTGCGATTGGACAGTTTTTAGTGGGTGAAATATTCATTACAAGTAGAGTTGTCAAAATTGATCGTTTTCTCGTGCCACGCCCCCACGACCACTCATATTGAGTAGTCTGACAGTTGCAGGGTTAAAGCGAAGAACAAGTCTACGATAATAGTTTTATTATTTCCGACCAACAAACTGTTATAAAATGATGAGATTTTTATTTATTTACAAAGCAAATGAACGACCACATTTTGCTGAGACTCGAGGCATACATCAGACTCCATCCGGACTTTGAATAAGTTGACCTTCAATTATTCAATAACAAACTATTATTTTATGAAGAGATTTCAAATTATTTGTACTGAAAATGAACAACAGCACTTCTAACGTTTGTGATTTCACGAATAAAATAAACAATATTTACTTTTAAATTTTTGTAAATTACAGAGTAGGGCCTTGATTGATTAATTTGTATTGAGTTTTAATTTTAATCTACTACACAATTAGTGACATATATTGTTAACTACCCATTTATGATAAAGACGGATTTATATTGGTAAGGACGCCAGACATTCTGAGAAAATATATACTAATGCATAATACCTTGAAGCATAGGAACGTTCAACTAGCTTCCTGAACAAAAATATAATGCGATGACGTTACCAGATAAGGGAAAGTAGTGGGGCAATTAGTTATCAACAGATTCCAGCGTTAACAGATACATAATTGTATAGCTCTATGTTTCTTTGTTATATCACAGTTCATCATGAAACTCTGATGCGACTGGACGCATGTACTGGACTCTCTACATTGTTCCAGGCTTTGAGTAAATCTAACATTCCTTTTGTTCTAGAAATCAAAACATGGCGGATCTTACTGTGATGTAACTCTAGCCTACACAATGCCTTCTAGGTCAACTATGTTTCTATCCTGTTTTCTATTGAATGTACTGTAACCCTCGGCTTCTTTCACCATTTGCCAACAATCATTGACTTTTTATTAATAACTGTTAGTTGTCTGCATTATACAATTTTGACAATAAATATTTGGATAAATGTTATCCATAAATCACATCTTACTTAACCTTTACCAAAATCCTTCTCAAAATTATTTTGTAGTTTTATTTACTTTTCTTACTCATGAAATCAAATTCATTATATGTTTTAATCAAAAAAATTATAGATTAAAATGACTTTATGTAATTAGTTTGATTTTTTATTAAAATCTGTTCATACTATTGCACGTTTATTCACACTTAAAAAAAACCCTTAATTATTATCCTAAATTTTGATTATATAAAACTGCCTTTCTACAGAGGTTCTACTGCAACTCAATATTTATTACGACCTACACCAACTTGTAAAATATATATCTTTACCATATGAAAAAAAGGAAAAGTTTGAATACAACTTTAAAGCTGTTATTTGATTGAAATGAAAAAATTGGAATACATTGTTTACTTAGGCTATAAATCTACTGCTTTATGGAAAGAGAAACTAAGCAATAATTGTAAAAAATAAACAAAATCTGCAAATTCTGTTTTTTTAAATGGTTTATAATAATGCACGGTGCATACTTTAATAATTTGTTTTCAGACATTTGCCATCATTTGACAAAGTATAATACACGTTTCAAGCTCTTGTTATCAAGTCAAATCTTAACATAAAACATGGAAACTAAATAATAAACATAAACCGAGTTACCTAGGCCAATATAATTAATACAAAAACCAAATTAAATCAAACTTAAAGAGTCTTTTGATGCTAAAGAGAGTGTATTCAGAATATGAGGTATTTTTGTAACCGCAGCGGATTATGTTTACTGACATCACTTGTACTAATTCTGAGTAAATGTTGAGTATGTATAATTAGTATAAAAACCAATTTAAATCAAACTTAAAGAGTCTTCTGATGCTGAGGAGAGTGTATTCAGAATAAAAGGTATTTTTGTAACCGCAGAGGATTGTGTTTACTGACCTCACTATGTCCTAATTCTAACTAAATGTTGAGTATGTATAATTAGTATAAAAAACAATTTAAATCAAACTTAAAGAGTCTTCTGATGCTGAGGAGAGTGTATTCATAATAAAAGGTATTTTTGTAACCGCAGCGGATTGTGTTTACTGACCTCACTATGTCCTAATTCTAAGGTAAATGTTGAGTATGTATAATTAGTACAAAAACCAATTTAAATCAAACTTAAAGAG
>JAGFPH010000935.1:196300-207692 GCA_018207615.1 Philaenus spumarius
AATTTAAATCAAACTTAAAGAGTCTTTTCATGCTGAGGAGAGTGTAGTCAAAAGATAAGGTATTTTTGTAACCGCAGCGGATTGTGCTTACTGACCTCACTATGTCCTAATTCTAAGTAAATGTTGATTATGTATAATTTATTTGTATATTAATTTGTAATATTTATGTAATTTTATGGTGTTTAGTGTGTTCATTAGTAAAACTGAACTTTTAAAATTTAAATTGTAGTGTATTCCGTGTAACTTTGTGCTTGTAACGTTTCTAAACAAATCTATATTTGCCCTAAAGTAAAAATTTGAAATAATTTTAATGTTTGAATATACTTTTATCTTTAGTCTGATTATGGTCCATACCAGTACTATCAGTTATTCCAGACAACTGTCACTTATATCAAAGGATTTGCAAATAAAATAAAAAAACTTTTCAAATATGCTTTTTAGTAATTAGTAAATCTGTTTTTCCAATTATGTTCTTTTTTCACTACAGGTTTATAATCCAGAGAAAATTTTTGTTTTTAAATATCCGCATGGTAATATAACCCTAGATAAAGGCATAGTCTATGCGAGGAAAAGTTGTTATGTAGTATTTAACATTTCTTATGTGAAATAGATCCAAAATGACAAATAATACCAAGGGGTATCTTTGCCTCAAAATCAACCTTTTAAACACCAATGGCACTTTAAGGCATCGAAGAAACCTTAACGAATATTAGAGTTCTTACATCAAACGATTCATTCTAAAAGAGCATATAGTAGAGAGAGATGATGCTTAAGCCAGGAAAAACTTTATACTTACGGGAAATGACCTTCAGATGTGAAATCACCTTCACACTCGCAACAAGTGCTTTCTTTCTGTGCACCATAGTCAATGGTGAGCGCTTCAAATGCATTGAGGGTGAACATGTTATTGAAATTTTTGTTATTTTTCTGGTTGGTTTTGGGAGTTTGAACTCCATTTTCTAGAGGAGTAGGCATCATGATACAATCCAATCCAGAACTCTTGCTACGCTCAACACCTTAAATAATAAAATTTCATTTTATTTTATTGTTGAGGTTAATTATGGTAAGGTATTTTATTGAAAATAAAACCTTATGTCAAAATTATGAGTTAATTAGTTGGCACACAAGTAACAAAGACAAATAGTTCTGCAGTGCTACCTAAGGCTGTAACTATTTAATTGTGAAAAGAAGTCACTCAATCCCTTCAGTAGTTTTAGCTAATGGCTTCCTTAATGATTTTGAATAACTTTTAGCATTACACAGTTTAGTCATTTTTACTTTAATAGAAAGTGATATGATATATGTATAGGAACAATACATTTTCTGATTTATCCGTTATGGATTATAAAATACCTCTTTTAAATACATAAATTATTGTTCATTTTAAAGAGCCTATTAAATGAGTTGTTTATGACAGTAAGTAAAATGGTGACCAAATTTACTAAAACTAAAATTAGAACTTTTAACTTGTAAACAATTAACATTATTACTACTGGTTAAATACACCCAATAGTAATAACGTTATGTATTTAATTTAAAGTTACATCAAGTCTCAATTAGTTTTAAAATATATGTGTATAATAATCCCAATAACAATTTTATTTAAAAAATATCTACACTATTATAACAAAAAAAGTAATGCAGTACTCAACAATTCTTACAATAATTCTGTTTTTTTTTATAGAATATAATGTGTTACCTTGGACTGTTTAATATATCGTAATAATTACCTTGAATTAGTTGTCTTCAATCCGTTTTGTAGATCTAGCTACAGCACTGTTTCGCTGAACACTGTCGGCTTCGTCAGGCTTGTACTAACAAATACATGAGTAACACACAAAATCAGAGTACAACTCGTCGTGAATATATGACATAATCGCCAAACTCAAGTAAACGTAGCAAATAGGTCTACCCATTCATTCAAACGTTTAACCTAATTATCAGAGACATACTGATAACCGCTGTCCACATCTAGTATCCTACCTACAGCTGGACAAGGAATGTTGATAATGTAGCCACAAAAATTTGTATTATATATTTACGATGAGTTTTACTCTGATTTTCTGTGTTACTCGTTTATGTGTTAGTACAATCCTGACGAAGCCGACAGTGTTCAGCGAAACAGCGCTTTAGTTAGACAACTAAACGGACTGAACAACGAATTCAAAGTAATTATCACAATAATTCTATACAAATAATGTAACACAGAACCAGATCTTACCTTCCAAATCCTTGCAAGTGTTGTGATATTTAATTTGATGATCTTTCAATATGCCTTTGTGTACAAACCATAATGTGCATTTAGGACATTTTCGAGCTATACTTTTTCTTTGATGTTTCTGAAAATAAATAAAAACACTTTAACTTATTGGAGCCTCATTTAATACTGGGATAGCCTTAGGGTCTAGTGGGGGGGGGGGGGGGGGAATATACCAAGGTCTATTTTGTGGTTTACGCAAGCATTACTAAAATTGGTAAAACTTTTGAATGGTTTAACATAATCTAATTGAATTTTATGCTATTTTGTTGCTAACATATTATGCTAGCATTCAATAATGTACAAATATTTTTTTGAATACA
This sequence comes from Philaenus spumarius, assembly GCA_018207615.1. NCBI lineage: Eukaryota > Metazoa > Arthropoda > Insecta > Hemiptera > Aphrophoridae > Philaenus > Philaenus spumarius. The sequence goes on from JAGFPH010000935.1 coordinate 198,881, forward strand.
TGTGGTACTTTATATTGTTTTTTAGAATGAAAAAAATAGTGATTGTCTCTACTGCATACATTTTTGTTAATTGGTTGTTTTTGTATATGTAGATAAAATTACAAGACTATAATTTTGGTTACTTGAGTAACATAGGTTATATTCATAAGCTGACACATGGGTAAAATCTACGCATAAAGTTCTAATACAGGAAATCTGGACAATATTTCATGTACATAGAAACATGAATGTTGTTTTAATTAGCTAAAAACGGAGGAAATAAAAATATATAAATATGTATATCATTTTTCCTGTGTACCTTGGTTAAATTTAATCCTCTAACTAAATAAGTTAGTATCACTATCTAACTCAGATCTAAGCAGTTTATCCCCTTCAGTATAATGTAAATTTGTTTCCCCTTGTTAATAATCTTCAAATACTATAATAGTAAAAAGTAAAAAATCCTTAAAAAACAGGATGCTAATGCAACAAAAACTAAAACAAGTGAACTGCCGGCAAATGTTGAACGGCAGATAAATTGAGACTGAGATTAAAAAATATTTCTCTTCATAAACTGCACAAAATTAAAAACGTTTTAATTAGTATGGTTCTTTTTCTACAGTTTTATGTAAAAAAATCTAAATACTATACAAATTATATACTTTTACAAATGTTTTACTGAACTTCCCATATATCGACAGTACGGCTTTTTAGCAAAAATACTAACTTCTGATATATCGGAAGTTGGTATCCAGGATTAAATATTTCAATTATAAACAATATTATGCTATAAAAAAATGGTATTTTACGTTTCTGTAATTGAGATTAACCATTTACAAGAAATTGGTACAGTAGAATCCCTCTTAACCGGTCTGGTCGGGACCGAAACTCTGGCCGGTCACCTGTTTGATCCGAGGTACCCGTAAAAAAATGATTTTTGTTAAAAAATAACCTACATATTTCATAAATAAACAAATAAGACATTATTGCAACCCATTTTATTGTATGTACAACATACATAAACAAACACGAACAAATTAAACATTTTAAACTTACATAAGTTGAAAACTGAACTTTTACATATTATTTATTCAGTTATTTATTTTATTCTGTTCTTTAACTTTCAAAGATGTTTTAAAAGCCAAAGTCTCTCCATTTTCGTACATTCATCACGTCTAATGCGTATGAATCTTTTTGCTGCTCAACATATTACGCAATATGTTACAAATATTACATATTTTGCTCCCACAAAATTCAGTAAGGTTCCGACAAAGCAACAGACGAAGAAAAAGAAACAAAGGATGCTGCTTTGTCAATTGATTTTAAGAAAAAATACAGTTGCCGCGGAAGCAAGAAGGGAATCAAACTCATGCTCCCCCCCCCCGTTTTGCCAGCCACAACACTAACACTTTGCACACCTAAAGTTGCGTCACCCAGCTTCATTTTTAAGGAAGTGTTTGTCAAACAATCAATTTTTAAGACTTCGGCTAGTTACAGTAATATAATCTGTAAGAGAAAAAAAATCTGTTGTTCCATGGTATAGGCCGGTTAATCCGAGGACTGGTTGATCCAAGGCCGGTTAAGAGGGGTTCTGCTGTATTAAACTGTTTTTTAAGATTAAACTATTTTTGGGCAGCATAGCCCTTACAACCGTAAATAACTTATACTCAGGGATGACTCTTTAAACATTTCTAAAAATATTGCTAAGGAATTCTTTTGTGCAGAAAAATAACAAATTTCTAGGGGTGTGCAAGATCTCGAAACTCTCGAGCAGCAACTAGAAATAACTGAATATCGTCTCGATCTCGTTGTCAAGAATAAAATTCATTTCTCGATTCATCCATATATTTCTCGATACCTTTTTTAAATCTCGAGTTTTAGATTTAGTATTTTCATAAAACTTACAATGTTACATTAGGATGAAAAGAAGAGAAACGGAAGTTGTCCAAACAACTCAACAGGACTATTGGGACTATTTTCAATACAATACACAGTGCATTGCGTGCTTCGCACGCCAACCCGCATATTGGGAGTATTTTCAATGCAGAGTGCATTAAATCGAAAGAACTTAATTATTAACTTATTAATAATAAACTTTTTCCCATATACATTATATTTTTCAATGATGTAAAAAGTCATTGATATTTCTTTCTCTGAGCTCAAAATTAAAGTTTTGGTTCATTCTTCTTCCTAAATCGCTATTTTTGTTTTTCTCGATCTCAATAAAGTATTAATAATTCTCGTTTGTTCCTAAAGCTCAGCTCTCGTCTTTTTCTCAATCTCAATAAATTGTATTTAATAAACTCTCGTTTCTCGCTTGTTCCTAAACCTATGCTCTCGTCTCGAATTCAAAAAGTAAATCTCGCTCACCCCTACAAATTTCCAAATGAGCGGTTATGTTAGAGAAGTTAAATTAATTGGAGAAAAGCCAATTCCTATTATTTTCTAATTTTGACCTAAAGCTGTTGCAGATATATAAAAGCTATGCACAGAAGGATTGACGGTAATAAAAAAGTTGTCAAAATGTTCACGACAGCATATGTTATATATTGCAAATTACCCACAATACGCTTACTTTTTTGTTTTGCTGAACAATTACTAGGCCTATTCAACTTTTATAAGTCCCGCTTAGTTATTTAAACAAACACCACTTACCTGAATATGGTTGAGATAGAAATACAGATTCTGTGTCATCTTCCTGCCGTTGGTTTCTATGGCAACAATCTTCAAACAGTAAGGACACTGTATCTTATCTCCATCTTTGTGTGCCTGGAAATCAAATTAAAAGCTTTGTAGAATAAATCAAACTAATCAGAAATGTTTAGTGGAAAAAACTAAGATTAAACAGTATAAAATTATTAACAAGCCAAGTATATTCCTGTCCATCCCAGAATATTTTGGTCAGAATTTTTAAGTTTTGACCAAAAGAGCTTTTGTTTGTTTGGTATGCCTCAATTAAGCTTCATACCAAAACAAATTTAGTTCTTGGTTGTATTTACAATTTGAAATGTAGTTTTATATAGTATAACATGTTCTTGAAACTAATATTTAATTATATAATGTAATAGCCTAAGTTCCTGGTTCATGTATACAAGGATAGTAAAAGGAAAGAGATAACTCAAATGTTCAGAATGTAAACAAAGCCTAAATTATTTAGTATAGCCTCAAAATTAGTTTTCAACAAGATAAGCACAAATGTTATAAATATGTAACTTTTGAAACTTATTTTAAATTTAATAATACAAATTATTATTAATAATAATAAATAGTAATGATAACTAAATTGAATTAACTAAACCCACCTTTTGCCAAAATAGTAAAAGAAAAGAAAAGAAACATTGTAAACGAAACTCTATGTGGTAGCCTATAGGTTAAAATAGGATTCACATGCACTATTCTTATTTAATGAAAACACGTATGAAATGTAATTATCTATATCATAGAATCAAGAATTAATAGTAAAATAAGTGTAATAAATGTTGAAATATGTAAAAGAAAGTGAGATGTCATAGTTTTCAATAAGTGAATTCGGCAGAGGAATGAACTGAAGCAAGGAATGTAGGACTGTATTAACTTCGTGTTCCGTTCCAATAATAAATATGACATTCATACAAATTTTAATTATACAAATAAATTACATTAAGACAATTTTCAAGTAAAGTTTTAATCCAATATTAATAAAAAATTATAAATATTACAAAAATTGTGATCAGTATATTAAAATATATAAAAATATAAAACATGAAACTTAATCCCAGTGCAGAAAAATACATGATAGAGGAAAAAGTGAATGGAAGGCTGTGTGATAAAGGTATACCTTGATTGTTTGAAAATAGATAGTCTTACAGTACAACTGTTAGTAACCGCACAAATTTTTGAATTCGTAAAATTTATTTAAAAAGAAAAAAGGAAACAGAATAAATTGGAGGTGGTCTTCAACTGAGTAAGAAGACAGTTCTATTACAAAGTTCTAGTAAATAATAACTTAAAAGAAAAAACAAGCCTACAAGTTATGAGGTAATATCCATCCATAATAATTTGACTATGAGTATAATTGAGGAACGAACAATCTAAATTGGAAATTGGATAAACTTTTGTGATAATTGTAAACTTGAATTGATATTGTTTTGAACTTTAGGATAGATTTTATACATAAGATTATGTTGTTGAGTATGGGAAGTAGAGTAGTTGCATAAATATTGGCATATACTCACAATACCACGAGATAGGAGAAGCAATATTGTAATTTGTTTTAGTTTATTTTTGTATTAAAAGTTGTATTGATAAATCCTAAAGTGTAAAGCAAAAATTATAATTGGAATGGCTATTAATATGGTAATGGTGGGGGGTAGTATACCTAAATCCAAAGCTCAAAGACCTAGGTTAAAATCTAAGTGAAACCACAAATGTCTGTCTAATTAGACAACGACAAAAAGTTGATTTTCAGGCAATTATATCTCGTTGATGCTGTTTGTCTTAAAACAAATACAATGCAGTAATGTACTAACTTCATAAAAGTGATCTATGATGTGAGTGTGTTGTGAAGTTCTCATCTTGCAGACACCACATTCGTACGGGAGCTCCAGTTCATTGTGGTTATGGTGCATGTGAAGTATAAGGGTTGTTCTGTCACGGAATTTTTCCTCGCAAATAAGGCACATCAAGCCTCCTGAAGTCTTTAAATGGGCCTGTAAAAATAAAAAATATGCATTAGTAACTATAGTAAAACTGTTTAAATTGATCAAACATGTAAAACAGTTTGAAACTTCAAAACAACAGGATTAATCTGAACCATGTTGGGAAAACAAAATCTATATAACACAGAAGAAAGTTAAGAATATAAGGATTTACTGACATATTGAGTTTCACTATTCAAAATCAAATAAAACTAAAACAAACTTTTATAGGAATGGTTCAAGAAGGAATTACAAAATCTAACGTTACTGGTGGCATATCATAAACATCTTGCAATCGGCATAACCAATGCTAGAAGCTTAAAAGAAGAAAATGTGAAACTAAAACCTGACTACAAATCTATGGACATACCTCTTCAATATGGTTTTGAAGAGCAAAGTCTGAAGGGAAGCCAGCAAGTTTAAAAGGACAGTAACGGCAAATAGGTGTTGGCTCTGAACTGATATAAGTGCCTTCATTGTATGCATGGTCGATCAGATGCTTCATCATGCTAATGTTGTCCGTCATTTGACGTTGACAAACGCAACACTGTAAATAGAAAAACAATTATTCAGTTAGTAAAAATCTGAACATCTTTTGTCCTATATTAAAAAATAATTATATTAAAACATTAGTTATAATAAAATATGTTAAACAGTAAAATATGTTTTTTACAGAATTTCAGTTCCTAAAAGTATTTACTAAAAAAGAATATACCAAAAATCTACACTAGTTTTTTTTTTTTAATTGCTTAAAGTCTTTACGTTATGCCAGTTAAACTAATGAAGACGGGGAAAAGACGCAGGTAAATCAACAGCCAGTAACCAGGTTTGAACCTACGAGCTGCCATGCAACACCTCAGACAGTAAACGAAAACAAATATTTATTTAGCTTAGCTTTTCTAAACAACATAAATACAAAATTAAACGAACTGAACGTGACAAAAAACTTTACAGAAAGCTAATTCTAACTTATAAAAAGAGTAACCACGTACAGTAGAACTTCGGTTATCCAAGTTTGCTATTACTGAGAAAAAAAAAAACTTTGTCAAAGTCAATTCTGTTAACTTACAAATAAATGTAAGTTGATTGAATTCATTTTGATAAAGAATTCATAGCATGAGAGGATTCTCAATAATTGAATTTATAATAAAAACTTTTGTGTTAGATTGAACAGAAAGAAAACAAATCTGATATTTGCCTTGTACATCCTGAAAATAGTGCCGCTCCTTACCCAACATTTAGAGGATGGATAGTGTAGTAAATGACGAAGCGATCTTGGGCCTGTTATACCCTCCCCTCTTCGGGGCATCGTATTTAGGACTCACTATCCTTTCCCACGAATTGTTTCTTCTCCCTGTTATCTGTTTTTAGTCGGTGTCAGTGTTAAACTTTGTGAATGAGAGTGTCATTATGAATGGAAAGCGAAAGCGTTTTTATCTTTAAATCAAAAATGGGAAGCAATTAAACGATTTGATGGAGGTGATTCAATAAGAAAAGTGGTAAGTGATTTAGGTGTTGGGGAAGTGACTGTTGGGGATTGGAGACGAAATAGATCGGAAATTGACAAGTGGGTATCTCAACGGTATTCAAATAAAGAAGAGGTTAAACCATTAATGTAAAAAAGCGAGCATGAAATAACTTCTGAGTCATTATTTTTGTGGATTATGTTTCAGTAGCTTACAGTATCCAATTTATTTAATTTGGGTACATTATCAAACCTTCTTTGTTTATTTAAAACTATATTATTTAAAGCCAAATAAAATAGATTTTGAAGTAAGTATGGCTCCAAATCAGCCTATAATGACGTAAATGACGAGGGAACTCGCACTTCAATGGATTTCTTATGGAATACTATATTATCCAAGGTCTGCCCGGTCCCAATTACCTTGGATAATCTAGGTCCTACTGTATGTGCAATAAAAAAAAACAACTTGATGGTTCTTAACCCATCCCAAGCAGTATAACAAAGAGTCTTTGGTAAAAAATTTTATATTTTTAAAATTCAAACAAATTGTTTCTTCCTACTAAGATCACATAAAATGAATTTCTAAAACAAAAAACATAAAATTCCCCATTTATCTCCTATTCCATGAGTCTAAAATGATCAATTACAGAAATTAAAATACAATATTTTATTTAATAGATCAATTATCATAAATCTGTATTATCGCTTGGGAGCGCTAATACAACACAGTGTCTCCTCTATCACGTGTACATTATGAGCAATACAATTCACTATTATTAGGGTTAACAACAAAAAACATAACTGTTGCCACAATAGTAAACATACTAACACTCAGAACTAATACACACTATTGTGTAAGAAAATCAACATGTACATGCAATATTGGACCCAAATGTAGGTTTTATATTATATCTGTACAACTTACAGCAAAGGTTAAATAACTTCTGTGTGGAGAACATACAATGTTTATAATAGTACTTACAATTTGACATACATTTGAATTCAAAGAGCCAGCTGATTGCTATATTAATTTCTGGTAATTAATGAAACTGTAAATAAGTCTAGGCTATCAACAGAAATGTATGCTATCCTACAAACCCGTCACTAACACGATTTAGGCAAATAGTAAGTAGAAATTAGAATAGAGAAATCTTTATATTACACGTGTACCAATAGCCAGAATGTAAATGATATTAATCTGTAAGATATCAAACACCATAAATACACATTAATCCAAAATAGGCCAACTTTGCATTCACTAAAATACAAGTAAAATTGACAACACAACACAGTACCAAGTTATATTTATTATTCAAACACATTCGATAAATTAACAACCAAATTTTATTCAGTGAGACAATAGTAAGGACATATTTAATTTGAAGCCAAGAATTGCAGCTTTTAAAATTCTACGACGGATATATTTGTTTACAAAACAGGCATCAACAGAACTAGGTCACACGGCACAGGGTCCACACCTGAGAAATTCAAGGATTCTCGGTACAGGGTCCTCACCAGATAAATTCACAGACTGACTTCCACGAGCAACAAAATAAAATAATATTTATCTTAGTTTAAGCTCAAATTAGTACCATAGAACATGTAAAGTGAATATCTAAGATCATTTTTAATATGAGAACATTAACTAAATTGTAAAACTTGGTCAAATCCAATCATTATAGCGCGTTAACCTAACCTACCTTTCACATCTGGGGGCAGGGATCCAAACGAGGACAACAACCAATCAGAAGAAAGCAGTAAGAGGGAGCGAGATTTAAGCGTCATTTTGTCAGTTTTAGCGTGCGTTTAAAACAGGATAGATGTATTTTTGTATCAGTGGATTGAAAAGCGCAAGGAAAAGTGACACTTAGCAGTGGCGGCTCGTGCTATAAGTTCACTGGTTCAGTGAACCCCCAAGCAAATTGAGTTAATAACATAATATTTTAACAACTATAAATTCATAAATCTAACAATATAGAGTTGATAAAATACGACATAGAGTAACAACGCGCAGCTCTACTACGTCGTTTTCAGCTGCTTGGTTTAACTCAAAGAATGAGCCTCCTGGCCTAGGCGAGGGGGTACAGGGGAACAGTGGGGGAATAGCCATTTCAACATTGTTTTTCGCTGCAATCTAAATGCAGCGACTCCCGACTCCTTCCGAAGATAAGCCGAAGTTGCAGTTCACAAAAAAAACTTAGGCCTACTTTTTCCTTTCCGTAGTAGTAGGCCTACTACTTTTTTGGTTAGTTTGTGTTAGTGTGGACATATTATTAAATAATATTATTGCAGTTCAGTGATGTTATTAGCGTTGTGTTAAAATAGAGTTTTTATTTTTAGAATTGTTAAGGTAAAGTTTTTAGAATGAACAGCGTTACAACTTTGCTAAGGGTAACTTTTCTTCTTTACCTCTTGAAGAAAAGTGTCCTATTAAAGTACACAGGTATTTGTGTCACTTCATTATTTATGAGTTACTTAATCAACTAAAAACTTAAATAAACTAATGAATAAAGTATACGCTACTATGTAAGACAACACTGTTCTCAATTTTCCATTTATAATTAATATCTATACTGCGATCTAGGCCTATCAAGAAAACTTTTTCAGAGATGTCTTAAAACAACCAAATTTTAGTAAAAACAGGCCTAAAAGTAGAAATTCTTATGTTTAGTACTAAAAACAAATTTGCAGG
>JAGFPH010000935.1:208092-235787 GCA_018207615.1 Philaenus spumarius
TATTAATACAAAACAAATTGCAAATATTAAAAAATTTAACACTATTGAAAAGTGAATTTAATAAGTGTGTTGACTTTCTCAACCAACTTTATATCATCAATACCATACAATCTAGTAAAAATCAGTCTACAATTTAATAACCTATTTTGAATCTGAACAACCTATTTCGGTACTTTAAATTATAATTATTTCATAGGATACGTAACTCGAAACTTGCTTATGCCAGCACAAGCAAACCGCTCCCAAAGATCTTCAATACAATTTATAAACTTTGTATTAATAACAACTTTGTATTAATAATAAATTAATAACAATTGTTGTATTGTTAATGTATTTGATATATGTTCATGTATTATTTTTAATTAATTATAAACCAATACTGTGTCATTGTGCATTGTGTAAAGTTTTAATAATTTCAAAACCTCACTAGATTACAATATTATTAGTGCTATATCAACTGAAGTTAGTACGTTTTCTAAAACTAATAAATTAGAATCATTTTTAGAAATGTATATGAACAAATATATATATAACAACAAAATAAAGAGAAAATGTTATATGTTCACTGAGGGAGTTGTTTTATATTTTGATAAAACTTCCAAAACACACAAACTAAAGACACAGCGATTTAAGTTTACTAAAACATTCAAATTAAAAAATTTATCATATGAATTAACGAATTAGTAAAAAATAAATTTCTGTAACTTGGCCGTCCTTCAATCAATTTTTACATAGCTTTTGTAGAAACATATTGCTTAAACTTATGTAAGTATTGATAAGTAACTTATAACCTACTTATCCAAAACTAATTTGAATATAAAACTTTAAATGAGCCTAAACAAAATCTTTCCATAAATTTGTTACTTAATGACAATATAACAAGAACTTTCGGAAATATTTTCTATAACATCTGAAGAAAATTGTAACATATTCGAGGAAGTAAACACAAGAGAAAAAATATGTACTGCGTGCAAATATGGTAGTACGAGTACAAAACATAGTAATAATGTACCTTACCTTCATGTTGATCTGCACCGACTTTTGTTCGGCGATAATGTCTTTATCTCCTGGTAAACTGCCGTAGTAGTATGAATCCAATGGCCTCAGCTCTGTATTACTGAAAGTTGTGGTTCTAGTTGGAGTACTATTTATTTTCTTTGCTTCAGGCTCCCCAGGAATCACTGCTTGAGTTTGCTTCCTTGGACGTTTCTGAGCTGCTGATACAGATGCAACAGGTGTCGATGGAGAAACATCAGGCTGTTGAACAATAAAACCAAAGTTAAATCGTTAATGCTCTGCTACACCTCCACCATATCAGATGCTTTTATCATTTTAAATATACCTATGATTATACACAGCAAATCAAAAACATACAGTTGCATCATTCTTGTCCGAGAGGAGAGTAAAAAGAGGGTCCCTACGCTTTGTTTGTTGTGACTGCAAGCTTTTCAAAGATTCATACTATAAAAGAGATGAACACATTTTACTTAGTGAACAAAACATGTAAAATGTGTAGTTTTATTTAAATACGTTGAGGGTGACTAAAAAAACCTTGGTGCATATACATGATCGGATTAAAATTAAAATATTCAGTAACTTTTTTAAATTCGGTTTAGTTTAGTCGCAATCCACCATTTTGGTTTTTACATAAACTCATTGTAACTCCAAAAATTAGCCTAACAAGTTAATACTTTATGCTGGCAATGCATGAATTGACAAATCTTTTGCACATGCTTTACATTTATGAGGAGTATGTATTCTTGGGACTGACGAATAAAAACAGCAGCAAGGCGGGAATATTTCCTAATGATAGTAGATGTGACGTGGATAGTGTGATAAGTGGCAGTTGGTTTCTGAAATATGGCGGGATCAAGTTTATTGCCCTGTTTTTCCAAAGATAAGTCCAAGAAGATTAATTTACTATCTGTTTCTAAGGTGGATTTTAAGTTGGGACTAATCTTGTTAAGGTGTTTGTTTAACAGTCCTAATTGCCGGCTGTTAGGACATTAAATAAAAACAATGTTTACTTAAGTTTCTATTGACTCTTAAAAATCTAACTTTAACTCATAAATGATTAGTTCTTTATGACTTACACCAATTTAAGAAAAAGATTTAATTTATCTGAAATTTGCTTCATTTGTTTAACAAAAATATTAATATCAGGATTTATTATCAAGGGAAACATACTACGACATATTAATGAATAAATCTTATGACAAATTAATTAATTAAATATAAATAAGTATTGTGAATATTCAAAGTTAATAGGACCGTACCAGTTTTGAATAAACTGAATTTATAAATTTTCAACATAATTATATGGAGACACTTATTAAACACTCTGTAACAAGAATTTAAAGAAACTCCCTTCAGTTACTAAAGTAAAAACATAGATACACAAATTGCAAGATTTTATTACAGTTGTACAAGGTATACAACAGTTATGCAGCAACAGATAAAAAAATAATGTTTATTAACTTCTCCAAGCTTTTCACGTTTTGAGTACTTTACTCCAATTAGGAACCTCTGCCTGCACTATATGCAATGCAATTAATTAACCCCCTCCTAGATTTCCTTTAGTTTAGCTAAAAGGATAAGTTTTATTCTGCCAACATGCTAATCTTGTTTAAATAAAGAAACTTACCAGAGTGTTCAAGATCTGTCGCTGCGCAGGAGGAGTATTTGTGTTGCTTGAACAATTTGTTTTCCAGTTTGCGTATGACCAGTTTTTAAAAGGATTAGCAGAAATCTTACTTAAACGGCACGTTAATGTGTCACCTAATAAAATTAAAACTTTGTAAACATTTAATACAATTACCTTAGTTTCTAAATAAAAATACCTTCAATACACTTTACAAATCTGGTAGTTGCTGAAGTTCAGTAAAGCAACTTTTTAGGAATGAAAGAAAAATTTAACTTCAAGATATTACCGTATAGGAGATAAATGTGTTCAAATAATAACTCTAGGATGTGTAGAATAAAAAGACACAAAATGTAAGTAGAAAGATGGCTTTGGTTGTAACAATCAAGATGGGAAATGAAAATGGGAAGTAATGATAACACAAAAATGAATTAACTCATAACTGGCTCCATGGATGAACAATGTTATTGGACATTCACACACATAAAAATCAGTTTCTTTGAAGCAAGTTGTTAAACATGCGCACATGTTTGTCTGTTTTGAAATGTTCCTCCCTCACTTTGTCAGTCCAGCCACATTAGTGAATTGTTGCAGCCTTCCCAACATTTTGAACAATAGTTTAGGACAGTTTTGTTTGTGATTTGCATGTTATAATTTTACTGTTTTTTGTGTGACTTCCTCATTATGTTTCCTTAAAGACTTGAGGAAGGCTAAAAGAGTACAGTTCAAGTATAGATATTTTGAGTTGAGAAATATGAATACCAGGAATATTCCCTAATAACACAGTAACGAATCAGAAAATAGGGAGAGAATTTAATTGATTCTCGAGATACTGACGGTAAAAATATGCTCAGTCCAGATAGAAAAAATAAAACTTAAGATTGCGAAAATTCTCAAAATGGCGTTCTTAAGCAAGGTCTTGTGTGCAAAAACTATAACACAACACCATTCTATACCTTCAGCACATTCACTGTCAACTTGCGACAGAATCCAGAATTTATGCTTAGTTGTACAATACAATGGAATCGGCGGGAAACTGTTGACCTTAAGTCACAAGATGTAATTTTGACTAAATTAACACTTTTTGATAACTAATGAACTTTTATTATTTTGATCATTTTCTAAACTATCTCCAGACTCTGTTTCTTCATTAATTACTTTATTTTATTTTTTTATTATTTTTTTTTTGCGACTATGTAGGAAAATAGTTTTAAATGTATATATATATATTTTTTAATAATTTTATTTGGTTGGTTTTAAATTTTAAAACGTAAGTTACTTTCTGGGTAGCCATCATAGACAGAAATGATTTATTAATTATTATAATTACTACTAAATACTGAAAAATATATTATGTCATGAGAGTCCAAACTGGTATATTTTAATGAAATCATAAACATTTAGATTTAGACAAAAATACCAAATAATACAAGTGCTACAACTTCGTGTTCCGTTTAAGAAATTCTATTAAGAGTAACAAAAAAGTATACTTAGTCATAAAATACTGCTGATAACTATTTTAAAATATGTTTAACAAGAGCAGAAATACTTTGTTAGACTGAAAATTCTTTACAAATGTGTAAGATTAAACTGTACGATAGATTTGTACATTACCTGTGTCTAATTTCGTCTGTTCTGCAATATGTTGTATCATAGTGTCAAAACACTGAGCCGCAATGTAGCCCCACCTTTCCCTCCACACCAACTCATCAAGGAACTGCTGTATAATTTGTCTTGAAAGCAGTGACAGAGTGTTCTACAACATTTTAACAATACACAGTTGAATTAACATGTGATCTAACTATTAAAACCTTAGCTCCTACAACTCTGACGGAACCAAACCACTGGGTTTATTAAAAAAATGCTCAAGTTAAAAATGCCTTTGAATTTTACATAGAAACTAAAAGCATTATAAAAAGTGTAAATTTTGTAATGTATTACTTACTTGAAACATCCGAGGCACTATTCTTCTTAGATATTCCATGACATTTGAATTAGAGAACGCCTTCATACTAACAGAAGTCTCCGTAGCAGCTACCTGATAGACACTACGATATCCCATGTTGTGGAGAGTTCCTTTGTCTACCGTACAATCTGTTAATATGATGCTGTCTTTGTCTACCCATTGTTCCAGAGGTTCTAAGATTTTTACAAATCTTCTCTTGTAGTTGCGTTCTCCATCCTATTGATCAAACAAAGTACATAGTTTAAATATAATTATAAAATTAATATAATTACCTAATTTATATCCGCCTTGTGACTTTGTTCGTCTTAATTTTAAGACGCGTTTCGGGCCCGTGGTCCCATCTTCAGTTTATTCTTACTCCGTTGGAGGTCGTTATATTTTAAATTAAAACACAATCACAAACATGAACACAACACATAACACGCAAATAAACAAACTAATCAGTCATCATTTACAGGTTGGTATCACGATGTGCACAGTAGCTAGCCACGCGCGACACTGAAGCTAAAAGAGGGGGTGCATTAATCGTTTCTAAGGGGTGTTTCCAATTTTATCCACTTTCGGACTCCTTAAGTACTCAATGGCCGTGTCGTACAGATAATTAGATTTAAATGAAAGTTGTTCATTCAATAAATTATTTGGGTTGGTCACATTCGCCCTATATATTTCAAACTCTTCAGCAGCGTTCATAAATCTGCCCTTATGACAATAACGGATTGGTATCATATTAGAATCAAAATCTTTGTGTCTGTGATTCCTATCAAACAGGTGTTGTGCGAAATTAGATCTTATTTCGCGAACGTTATTGTGCGGTAAATGTTCTTTAAACCGTTTTTCAAACGTTCGGCCTGTTTGTCCAATATAAAAGCCATCACATTCGCTACATCGTACAATGGAAATTAAAGTACATAGAACGATGTGCTTAATAAGCTTACACAATTGTAAATATGTTAAAGTTTGGATTGGATTTAAATCAATTCGTCGAATATTACTTGTTTCCTCTATTTTATTTGTTAAACTCATACATTCAAACATCGAATGCTCTTAGCGGTTTTATTTAGCATACGTTGGTCATGTACATGCCAGTCACACAGCATACTACATGAATTGTAATTGTTTACTAACAATTTTAGAAATTTTAACTATTATTTGTACCAATCAAACATACTACAGTAGAGCCACAGTTATCCGAGCCCCGTCTAACCGAATTAACCAAGATAGTCAAAAAAAAAAGTTTGGAAGTTTTGTTTGCGGTAGATGCCAATTGCTTGGCTAATCATCAATACAATTGTCATCACTACACTTATACCCAAAGGCTTCTCAGTCCTTCATATGTAGTGTTACATAATTACTGATTAAAATATAGATTCAGGCAACTCGTGCAATTTACACTATTTCTTCTTCAGTATTTAGATCTAAACAAAACTGTTGCGATTAGAGCAGTTAATTGCACAGGTTAATCTGTCCAATGTAACTGAAATTGTATAGGGCCTTAGTATGAGAAAATCATTTGTTAGATGGGGTGACAATTATACCCCTTATCTTGGTTGTTATTAAAATGTATTTTTATTCACCCTTTACAAGCTGTTCTTTTGTAACTATTTAGTTTATTTAAATTATTAGTTCTGAAACATTTCAAATTTAAATGACAAAAACTTGAATTCCAATTCATAAAGTGATCACATATGAATGCCGTTCTTATTAAATTTGTAACAATTCAAAATATTCATTTTAAATAACAGTAAATCGACCAAATAAGAAATCACGTCATTTAAAATTAACCCTCCCAGTGGCATGGTAAAAGCTAAAATTGAAAAGCCTGTTTTCAGCGTTTTGCAAGCATATTTTTAAAAATTCGCCAAAAATAGTAAATGAACCCCAATCCAAAAGTGTTCAATACCTTTTTTGTAGAAGAAACTTCAAAGAATTCAAATATGCCACTAAAAATTAGTTTATTTTGAAATTGTAAAAGTTATTAGCTCAAGAAACAAAAAATGTTCAGTAACGAAAGGAAAAAGTTCAACTTTAGGCCTACATAACAAATAGTAAACATTTTTTGTATTTTTTTCGTAAGCGTAAAAAAGTTTTGTAATTTAGTTCTAAATATAAATATATGTATAAAAACATTTATCAATTTTAAATTTTTTATTTTGAAAAAAAAACAGTTTTTATGTTCCAAGTACACGACTGGTAACAAACCTAGGCCTAGATTGTAACGTCATTTACTAATATATGCTTTGCCCAAAAATGAAATATTATTATAACAAAGTGTAGAGGATAAATCAAAGAAAATAACGGTATACTCGTCTTTCCTTAGTTCACAAAAGTGTTTGAGTTATATTTATTTGAATAACAAAATGATATCAATCTAATGAAAAGCCGCTAACCTACACGCTGCATATAGGTCCCCATTTGTATAACGTGAGAACCCACACGCTTGACTTTCTCACTAGAACTGACATTTCAACTGTCGACTAGACAGACATAAAACCGGTTATTTCTGGATTACTTACTACCGTTTCAAACTCCAGACTTTGCTCTACAAAATCGTGTAAAGAAATCTGTCAAAACATAAGGCACTGCCTTCCCAATATCGATTGACAAATGGCCTGTTTATTGGTTGAGAGACTGTCCAATCGCAAGGGTTTACAGTAATTCTTCAATAAAATAGTAATTTTACAGTGACATCTGATTGGAAGACCCCAACAGAAAGATAAAATCTTGACAAATCCAATGGTATCGTTATAATTGCCAAAGAAACATTATTGTAGATGGTCTTAAACGTTGTTCGCGCACGGAAAGAGCTGTAGACCGATTTGCATATTTTAAAACGATGATTACGTATGTAAATATACGTTTTACGAAAAAGTTGTAAATACAAAAATTAAAGTTTGATTCATTTTCTTTCCAATGGTGCCAGTTTTATTGCGATTGGATGATTCTAAATGGGTTAAATTATCGCTTATGCAAATATATGCAAATTCTCGCTAATTGTCGAAATAGCTGTATCTTGCGCCTGAGAGAACGTCACTTTGGGCAGTCTGCCACTGGGAGGGTTAAACACGCATGAGTGCGAGAGAGACAGAAAAACCTTCGAAGGAATTCCATTCATTTACAATCAACGCTAACGACATCTATCGGCCATGATCACAAATACCGAATTAGCAAATCTCTCCAAATACCCGACTTTAGACAACATATTTAACAATTAAAATTACTTCCCGACCTTGTATCTATATCTTTCCTACATCAAAATATTTCTAAATTAATCAACCAATCCATCAAAATTGTAACATCACACAAATAACAAAACGATCAACCAAAATTCATATTTCAAATACGACAGAAAATAGGCAAGTCTGTAAAACGCTAGGCCAAATAAGAAATAAAAAGTTTGATTGCAAAGAAACTAAGTTTCAAATTAAAAAATGAACATGACCGTCGTATAGAACGGAAAATTTTACATATAAAATGTCTTTGACAAAAATTCAGAAGAAGTACCGTTGAGATGATAAAATTAGACAAAGTCAATCTGAAGGACAAATATATGCTTAAAACAAGTCCCCCATGTTTTGCTAGACTCCTCCCACAAAACCCAACGATCGCTGTGATTGGTCTATGAATTCTTGTAACCCATTTTGCAAATGTTAAATGTATCTTTTTAGTCATAGTTGTTAGATCATAAGAAAAAATTGTACAAGGAGCTATTTAGGTATTTTTCTTTAATATATTTATTTAATCAAATTTCTCATTCCTTTTATCACTTTTGTAATTATAAAACCAAATTATTTAATAAGTTAATTAAAATTACACAAAAACAACACCCAATAATCAAAAACACATAATTTAATACAACAATCAAATGCCCCAGAAGATGTAAAATTCATAAGGCACCAAATACCAGTTCCTGAAGGCCTTAGCCAAGCCCAGAGTGATTTAAACAAATTTAATTGTTGCTGAGACCTCAAAGAAGCCAGACCTGTTACCAGTTCATCTCTACAACACCAGAAGACCAACGCTGATACTACAAGTACAGATATTGTTCAACGTTAGCCTTATTAACTTTCGGTATAATGAAGTGCGATATCATAAATATATAAATATATGTGTTCAATTATTTGTCCACATCACCGGAAGAGAACATTAAAACTGGGTGAGATTAATCCAAGCTAATAATCATTTCATTGGTGATAGTATTTCCAAAATATTTTTCTTTTAACCACCAAATTTGAAGAACTTCACCTTAAATATTTATACAATTACCATAGACTGTGAATACGAACTGATAAATACATGTTGAACTTTTCATTGAATACTATGTGCTTCCCAATTATTCTACACACATAAACACCAACACTCACATCAATTTCCAATTTGTACTACCTACACTTACTATACTTTAATTCCAATTTTTTTTAAATTAATTAATCTTGTATATTAGAATCTACGTTTGTTCAATATTAATTGGGAAAAGTCGGCACTGACCCCCCGAGGTATGCTATTGTGCAATTAAGAGACAATCATATCCAAAATAGACAAAAGATAATTTATTTGAGCTAGCCTGTGTGAATTTGAATTTAATTTAATCATTTTAATTAACATTAAATAATCTTTGATATTTGTAAATTTGTGTCCTCCATTCATTCATTTATCTAATTAAGTCAGGTTATAGAACCAGACCGAGAGGTGGTGTATTGTAAATTATTAAAAGTGTCCTATCAAAATATTAGTATTACTTGATTTAATTATTTATTAGTTTTTAATGACAACATTTGGAATCCGTTTATAAAATACACACAAAGTATTTTGCAAAATATATCCATATTAGATAAGAGCACTTACTTGTAGAGGTTCGACAGCTCTCAACCTGATCATTTTCGTATCTCTTTCCATGACTCCTAACACTTCAACTTTGACTTGCCTCATGTTGCCATCTTGAGAAGTAGTGCCTAAACTTATCACCCCTACCTGAAAAAGTGAACATATTGTTTAGTTGTGTTAAGCTGGTCGTCCACTAGGTCGGTAGAGAGGCGCTGCACCATGCTTTAGAGCCTTGTCTACTTAGAGCGCGGCACAGTAGCTTTCTCCCCATTTTGATCACCTAATATTCAGTCATGGTTTGACAGTATTCTCTGCACTCTGTTATAATAATATTTCATTTTTTGGCAAAGCATGTATTCCTAAATTACTATTAAGCCTAATTGTGTTAGCAGTCTTGTAGTAGGAACATAAAAACTGGTGTTTTCAAAATAATAAATTTGATATTGATATATATTTTTATACAGTTTGTAAGATTTATGTAAATGGGCGACTCTATCATGTAAGATTATTTTGTTTAGTGAGGTTAAATTCTAATTGTGTGACGTTTTCTTATCTTAAACGTCATGCATATTTAATTCTGAAATGTAACTTTACCTTTTAATAGTTCAACAGTAAGGGGGCGTCCACCAGATTCCCGTCAGGAATCAAAATATCGCTAGGCTCTAGAGGTACTCCAAAGCATTAGGTTTTAATAATCACAGAGACACATTGTTCAAAAGTTAAAATTGAGTTTTACTAGATTTCTAAAATTCCTTAATTTACAGACTCTGAATTTAATTCAATTAGACAATTATTATTTAACTTGATAAAAAATATTCCTCAAACTTTTCTAATACATGAAATCAAATAAACAAATTCTACTTAATCGACTAACTTTCTATAAACTCTTTGACACCTGAAATTACCCTTTTGTATCTAGATTAACTAATATTAATTTTACTCTTCAAATCTAAGCACTAATTTTCATTTATATACGCCTCGAACTTAACTCTTTCAAAATTAATGATTTCAAGCCTTTATTTACATGCACAAGATCAACCCCAATTGCTTTTCAGGTGTTCCTAAATGAACCCTATTTACAGCTAATTCTAATGATCTCACCCCTGCATGTATTATGTTATTTAGAATTATTAAATATGAAAATCTTTCAATTAATTAGATTAATGTTTAGTATATGGTTTTGCCTCTATATTCTTTACCTCGAAATCTGTCTTACAATTATTTAAACAATTTTATTCTACTTACATTCTCTCTCCTTCCTTTCTACCCCGCACAAACACTTCACATAAATTTATTAATTTCCTTTACTCCCACACGAAACACTTTACATAAATTTATTAATTTCTTTTACTCCCACCAACTAATACACTTTCGAACTCTCGGCTTCACAATCACCTTTTTCCTACTGCTTTAATTTTATGTTTAATTTTTAAAATGGCGTTGAATTTATCCAAACTCTTTTTAACACGATGTTGTTCCTTTCAAATGCCCACCAAGACTCTTGCATTAATTTTCTTCCTCTCCCACCTCTCTTTTTGGAAGCGGGTATTACTTCTTATGTGATTGGTTAATTTTTGAATTTAGACCATTTGATTGGCTGCTCAATTTGCCCGTATTTTGCGGTTTTTATGCCTGTATTAATTTGTGGATGCATCATCGACAGGTTCCACAGTTCGTTCTAATTTTAGAAACCTGACACCCGGTTTCCTGTCTGACTTCCTCTTTGCTTACGATCAGAGTTTCGTTTGTTCTTCAAAATTTTAATTTATTTCGATCTACTTCTTCTATTGTGTTGAATTGTTTTTAATTTATTTTATTTTAAAGTGTCTGGGGTAAGTTGTTTACCCCAAACCTTACACTCCCTCACCCCATATGAAATTGTACCACCAATTTGTTTGGTTTTGTTTGTTTTTGCTTTTTGTTTTTTTAAGTGGAGTATCCCTTTGTTATTTGAAGTAAAGTCGTTTTATAGCTTTGACCTAGTGTCTGTGGAATTGCTGACGTCGATCTTGCTGTCACATTAGATTCTGCTGACGTTTAGATTTCTCTGTTGGAACTTGTTGTTTATGTGTGGTATTTGGGCTGGAAGTATATATATGACATTTGTGATAGGATATTTTTTTGTTGAAGAGGATATGAGTGATTGGTTTTAAGGAATTTATGTGTACTGGAATTTTGAGTTGGATTTAGACGTGATAATTGAATGGTTTTAATTTGAAGTTGTTAATTCTTGCCTTTGGTAGTCTCTTGGTGTTATTTGTGGTTTCTGCGCCTTTAATTTTATCTTCAGGATGTGTAGTATGTAGCATTGTATTAGTATTAGTATCGTTAGTATACTTGCCCATATTATTATGATGTAAAACATAAGTCTCTTGTTTTCTATGATATCCGACCAATTGTTTTGTAGTTGAATGTGTTGAAATGTTTCTTCAGGTACTAGGTTCCGAATTATATATGTTGGTATGGGTTCTAGTTTTTTCTGATTGATACTTTTTTAGTTATTGAAGATTTATGTAGTCTAAGTTTTGTTCCAGTGCTGAATATACAAAAACGGGACTTCGGCGTGATCAATGCTTCAGTCCAATTTTATATCTTCGCTATTGTTATCGGAGTTACTAGGTTGGGCGGCAAGGACGTCTCCCCCCCCTTTCCCCTGTTTCCGCTTTCTCAGAAAGTGTTTTATTTTTTTTTTACACATTATTTGAACTACACTATTTCCCTACTTGTTATGTGTTCATGACTTTAAGTGTTGACAGATCTCGAGTTATTATTTAATTTTGAAAGGTTTATTCAATGCGTTTTGTTTTATTGATTTTATTTGGTTAAATACTTACTTTAAAATGGAAAACTATTTTTTTAGTTGGTTTTCCTTTTATATTGTTTAGTCCTATTAACAATAAATTCCTATTTATTATTTATTGTCCTGTTAAAATGAGATTAAAATACATTTTTTTTATTAGTGCTTAAATTTGGTACATATTCCTTAAGTCTACAACATACATGCTAATATATAGACAGATTTCGAGATAAATTTCTTCTTTTTTTTTTACATTAATTTACACATGACATTATTTTTGTTTTATTTTTCCATAAATTTGTGGTTCCTCTTTATTTTTATTTATATGGCCTATAAGTGTTCTAGGAAGCAGTGTTTGCGGTCTTTTTGACGCATTGTATATATGAACATCGTATTGATTGTCTTGATTTGATATATAGGCATGAATTTGTTTTTGCTCCCTTAAGTGTCTGTCCGTTTCAAAGTCCATGTGCTCATTATAATTTTCTATCGTTTGTAAGCATAAACTCTGTCCCGATGCAATTTTAATGTGTTCATTAGTTCTTATTTCTGGGTTGCTTATTATGTTGTGATTTATTATTAAACGTATATTTTTCAAATTTTCCAACCAGGATTCATTCATATTTATTACACATTCTTGGTTATTTGCTTTGAGGGTTATTTTTTTGGTACAGTAGTCTATTTTAGCCTGATTTGCTAGTAGAAAGTTATTGCCTAGTATAATTTTTGCACTTATTCCTGATGCAACATAAAATTTATTTGTGAAATTTATATTATTTATTTTAAATGGTAATGTTATCTCTCCATGGATCTTTAGATTATTGTTTGTGGCAGATTTTATTATTGTATTAGTTTGACATGTTAGTGGTTTTTGTTTTACTAGATCATAATTACATATGGATACATTGGCACCTGAGTCTATGATTGATTCAATGTTTTGTTCATCTAATGTGTCAAATGTTACATCTATTGTGCAAACTCTTGAATTTTCAGATTTGTTTAAAAATAGGGTATTATATACATCCCATGTTACATCATTTTCCGATTTCCTAGCTTTAGGTACACCATTTTGGTGTAAATATTGTTTATGAAATATACTGTATAAATCTAGAGCACTTTGTTTTTGCACCGATTGCTGTAATTCTAGTGCATTGACGCCATTATTTTCCTCGTGCTGTTGACCTGCGGTGAAGTCCGTTGTGTTTATCTCCTGAGATGGGTATTGTGTTTCAACATTGACTGAAGTTAGTGGAATTGTGCTTCCGTCATGTGAATTGCCGGTTGTCTGTTGGTACTTCTGATTTCTTAATGAAATGGAATACAGTTTGTCATTGACCTTTTTTTTTTCTTGTGTGAGAGATCGTAATTTGGCTTTTTGTGTATGTCGCATATTTGGTTTATGAGTTGTGACAATATTTTGACTTGAGTATTTTGGGGTTGTATTTCCATGTTCTTTTATCACGACCCCTTGGTCCCATTTTGGGTTGAATTTTGGTTTTTGGCATTTGTTGAAATAGCAACTTTGAATTGTGTGGCCATTTCTTTTACAATTTGAGCAAAAGTTTTGATTTGCTTTGTTGCAAGGCCAATTTTTGTTTAGAACTAAATTACCAAACATTTTTCAATTTTGAAAAAAATAACAAAAAATGTTTACTACTTTTTGTGTAGGCCTAAAGTTCAACTTTTTCCTTCCGTTACTGAAAATTTTTTGTTTCTTTAGTTAATAACTTTATAAATTTTACATCAATAAATTTTTACTAGCGTATATGCATTCTTTAAATCTTTCTCTACAAAAAAGCTATGGAACACTTTTGGATTGGTTTGTAATTACTATATTTGGCGAATTTTTGAAAATATGCTTGCACACGCAACGAAATGGCTTGGCATTGATAAAAAAAAAAATAGCATGGACAGTTTATGAGTTTTAATTAACATACATTATTATGTACTTGAGACATTACGTTTTTGAAATGAACAACAGATTGGTTGCACTGTTGTATTAATTCAACTAATAATCTATAACTTTATCGCAAAAAGTTTTCATTTTCCTAAAAATAGAAATTTTTCAACATAATTACAACATTTTCTACATTTTGTATGAAACAAACCCTACTTATTTATATTTGCCATAGTTTTTTCTAAAAGGTGAAATACTTTTTTTGTATAAATATTGTATGCAAGTAGGTAAAATTGTAAGGGAGAGAGACAAATAGTAAAATTGTAAGGAAGAGAGACAAATAATTTTTTGTTAGTAATGAATCTACAAAAAAGATTCACCTTTGAATTGCAACACGTGCAGAAAGACTATGTTCTGGTTGTAGATCAGCTGACGATATGACAGTTTGTTAGGTACGAATGTTGCCAAGTACAGTCGAATTTATCCGAACTCAACAAATTCCGACCCAGGCCTCGTCCACTAGGTCGGTAGCGCTGCGCGACGTGGTGCGGTGTGGTACCGACCTCCAACAGTTTTTCATTTATTCGAAAACGGCGCTGCGCTACCCCCCCTAGTGAACGAAGCTTTTATGTTAGAATTTAAATAAATTTTCCTTTTTCTTAGAAAAATTGATCTCCTATTTTTTCAATTTAAAAAATTAAATTATCAATTTATTGCCAAATGTTTGCTCTAAATAATAAACCATATTAGGTTGTTCTAGCTCGTTTAGTTTTTAAGTAATATGATTCTAAACAAGGTTATTATTTCGTCGTAAATAAATTTTGTTCGAGCTCAGTAATTTTCCGCTCCGCGCTACCGACCTATTGGACGACCAGCTACCAGCTTTAAAGGCAATTTAAGTATAATTAGGTGTTTAAGGATATCTCAGCTAATGATGATTTTCAGTATATTTAACAGATTACAAAGAGAAGTTAGAAAGTTTAATGAAGGAAACAAAAACCGAATTCACAAATGTGTGTCTTTTATATTTTTTATTTGTATAGTAAAAAGATACTTTTAATGTAGTGAATTTGCATACATTATTTGTATTTTACAATCTATTAAATGCAGTAGTGCAGTAATGTAGTTGGAGTATAATTAATGTATTAATGTCAGTTCGTACATTTTTTAACCTGATTGACTGTAATCATGTTTTCATCTTAAATAGTATGATTGCTGCTAAAATAAGGGAAACCTACCATAATATTTTAGGCATACTATGATAAAAACTAAGAATAAAGAGCAAAGTTCGGTCAATCAAAACCAGGTACTATTATTTTGTATTTGTTGACCACGCGTGTTTCGTTCCTGTACTTTCTGACAAATTAAATTTTTTACCATAAATATGAACTGCTACAAAAACAATTTTAAAAAATCGTTCAAAGAAGTGAATTTCTTAGTTGTGACCAGTGGAAATCCAAACTGTCCACAGATATGAATGACAGGGATATCGGGTAAGAGTTCCCTCGCCCCAAAACGCATAGTGAGTTTAGTCCAAAGTATAGGGGTAACCCCTTAGACACGTAAATGACAGAAATTCGATGAGATATAAAATAAATGTAGCAAAGTACAGCTCTTTAGCTCCAAGGAATGTAAAATAACAAATATGTACTGTTTCAGGGGTTGGTATTCCCGTTTTCATCCCTTAAATGCAGAATAATCAAAATACTAACATTGTAATTTTTGTATGTGTTACAGAAAAAACAAACAGTCGTGGGAATTAAATGTGTATTGTTTTATGTGCATTTTTATTTATTCCATAAATGTAAGAAAACGAAATAATTTTCACAAATTATACTCGGGCTTATATATACTCCTCAAATCACTACCCAATAATGACTAAACAGTATAACTCCACCCCTTTGAACTGGATCAAAAAACAGAATTTTGGGTATCGTCTCCAAATGGTCTGAAACGTATAGAAACGAAGTCATATCCTCCTCCGACCAACCATTTTCAAGTTAGGTCGAGTGTAATAGCTCTTATTTTCTTCAAAAATTCGGCTACTAAAATTGTTAAAGAAAAAATTTTTAGAAAACCACCTGCAAAACAGGCTAACTTAACTAAAAGTAAAAGGGATATAAAATGTGAGAAAATTGGCTCATCAGAACTATTTTAGAATATACTTAAGAAAAACTTTCCTACGATAACCAAATTAATAAAATCAGCGCAAATTAGAAATACGGGTTATAGCAAAACACTTTATAGGACTTACATTACCTATTCTAAACAGTGCTACAGCAAGAAACCATTCTCTTTACGCAAGATCAATTTTGAATTTTCAATAAATACTTTTCACCCGACAACAAAGTCGGGACAAAGGAATAATCATGAAGATAGCCTACACTGATTTAATTAAAAACCCCGAACCACAAAACAAGGAACAAAAACAATAACTAAACAACTAAATTGTAAGTTATGTTTAATAAGGGTAACGTATTAAACATAACTTACAATTCAGTTGTTTAGTTCAGAGGTGCAGAAAATGTTTTAGCACACAAAATTTCCCCAGAACATACTTTTTTTCACTAAAAATTTCCCCAAAATTGATCGGTATTTGCTACAGATGCGCCAGACATTAACACAGTTTGTTTATCTATTTCAACATATTTATTGACCTTATGTTTTAATAATTTTTATTATATTCATTATAAATTCCAATATAAATCTTAAAAAAAAAATAATAGCATTATTTTGACTTAATTAACTACGGTGAAATTAAATATCTACAGTGAATAATCTTCAGATGGTCCCAAAAGGTTTAAAACAAAAAAATACGACTTGATTATTGCTATTTTAGTATGTTTAAAAGTAGGCCTAAGGCCCGTATTACACTGTAAAATATTTTATAAAATATGTATTATAAAAGTTCTTTGACAAAGATCTTTGATAGTGTAATGGGCCATCTTTTATAATATATTTCTTTTATAAAATTTAAGAGGTTGGCATTTTACCTTGTATAAAATGTTAGATACATTTTACCTTTTAGTAAAAGTCCAAAATGTTTTATAAAAGAGAATCCCTTTTCAAATCTTTTATAATAGGTGGATACCATCTTTTATAAAACATATTTTATAAAATATTGTACAGTAACACGGGCCTAATACTTAAGTGGTAAAAACAAAGTTAAATGTTATGTTTAATTAGTTCCAATTCAATTACCGAATTACCTACCTACTGAATCACAGTCACTCTAAGAGGATGGCATTTTACCTTTTATAAAATGTTAGATACATGTTTTCCTTTTAGTACAAGTCCAAAATGTTTTATAAAAGTGAATCACTTTTCAAATCTTTTATAATAGGTGGATACCATCTTTTATAAAACATATTTTATAAAATATTTTACAGTGTAACACGAGCCTAATACTTAAGGGTCGGCCATGTTGGCTGACACTCCATAAGACCAATGTTAAATTAAAATCCAAATTTTTCCTTTATTTTTGATCGGATAATTATGAACGATATGTCATTTTAAAGCTATGGCCAATTTGCATGCAAATGGCTTTTCCAAAACTAAGAAAAATATTTTGTTTAATATTATTTATTAACTATTTAACCCTCCAAGTGGCATGGTTAAAGCTAAAATTGAAAAGCCTATTTTTAGCGTTTTGCAAGCATATTTTTAAAAATTCGCCAAAAATAGTAAATGAACCCAAATCCAAAAGTGTTCAATAGCTTTTTTTGTAGAAGAAACTTCAAAGAATTCAAATATGCCACTAAAAATTAGTTTATTTTGAAATTGTAAAAGTTATTAGCTCAAGAAACAAAATATGTTCAGTAATGAAAGGAAAAAGTTCAACTTTAGGCCTACATAACAAGTAGTAAACATTTTTTGTATTTTTTTCGTAAGCGTAAAAAAGTTTCGTAATTTAGTTCTAAATATAACTGTATAAAAACATTTATCAATTTCAAATTTTTTATTTTGAAAAAAACAGTTTTTATGTTCCAAGTACACGACTGGTAACAAACCTAGGCCTAGATTGTAACGTCATTTACTAATATATGCTTTGCCCAAAAATGAAATATTATAACAAAGTGTAGAGGATAAATCAAAGAAAATAACGGTATACTCCTCTTTCCTTAGTTCACAAAAGTGTTTGAGTTATATTTATTTGAATAACAAAATGATATCAATCTAATGAAAAGCCGCTACCCTACACGCTGCATATAGTTCCCCATTTGTATAACGTGAGAACCCACGTGCTTGACTTTCTCACTAGAACTGACATTTCAACTGTCGACTAGACAGACATAAAACCTGTTATTTCTGGATTACTTACTATCGTTTCAAACTCCAGACTTTGCTCTACAAAATCGTGTAAAGAAATCTGTCAAAACATAAGGCACTGCCTTCCCAATATCGATTGACAAATGGCCTGTTTATTGGTTGAGAGACTGTCCAATCGCAAGGGTTTACAGTAATTCTTCAATAAAATAGTAATTTTACAGTGACATCTGATTGGAAGACACCAACAGATAGATAAAATCATGACGAATCCAATGGTATCGTTATAATTCCCAAAGAAATATTAGTGTAGACTGTCTTAAACGTTGAAGAAGTGGGAAATAACAGTACAATTGTATGCAATTCGCGCACGGAAAGAGCTGTAGACAGATTTGCATATTTTAAAACGATGATTTTTTTTTGATTACGTATGTAAATATACGTTTTACGAAAAAGTTGTAAATACAAAAATTAAAGTTTGATTCATTTTCTTTCCAATGGTGCCAGTTTTATTGTGATTGGATGATTCTAAGTGGGTTAAATTATCGCTTATGCAAATATATGCAAATTCTCGCTAATTGTCGAAATAGCTGTATCTTGCGCCTGAGAGAACGTCACTTTGGGCAGTCTGCCACTGGGAGGGTTAAAACATTGATTTTAACATTTTTTTTATGTTGTCACTATTAATTGTAGCGAAAAACTGCCAAGCCATTCGCATGAAGAATTTCGTCCCCAAGAGTTTGGTATTTTTTTTAAAACGCATTTGAACAATTGCGGGTTTTAAATGGATTTAGGCTGAGCAATGTCCGTGTAACCTACCGCCGCTATAGGGTGATTTTAAATATTTTTTTACGTTGTAACTATTAGTTAAAGCGAAAAATTACCAAGCCATTCGGATGAAGAATTTTGTCCCCAAGAGTTTGGTATTTTTAAAAAAACGCTATTTGAACAATTGCGGATTTTAAATGGATTTAGGATGAGCAATGTCCGCGTAACCTCCGCCGCTACGCTGGAGTCGCAGGTTGCTTTCTGTTTTACTAGAGCCGACCCTTAAGTGGTAAAAACAAAGTTAAATGTTATGTTTAATTAGTTCCAATTCAATTACCGAATTACCTACCTACTGAATCACAGTCACTATTGAAAATCGTCCGGACAGATAACACGAATTGAAAGAAAATTAAACTTAACAATTACTTTTCATTTGTTACATTTAGTTAAAAATAAGTGATCCCGACACGCTATGACTTTTTAACTGTCAACATCGGGTTTCCCATACCCCAAAACATTTAAAACGATACCCCACAATGAATTTTGATTCAAAAACATGATCCCGATGCGCTACGACTTTTTAACTGTTAACATCGGGTTTCCCGTACCCAAAAACATATAAAACGTTATCCCATACTGTATTTTCAAAATGTTGATCAAAAAACGTGATCCCGACGCGCTACGACTTTTAAACTGTCAAAATCGGGTTTCCCGTACCCAAAAACATTTAAAACGATACCCCACAATGAATTTTGATTCAAAAACATGATCCCGATGCGCTACGACTTTTTAACTGTCAAAATCGGTTTTCCCGTACCCAAAAACATATAAAATGATACCCCACACTGAATTTTGATTCAAAAACGTAATCCCGATGCGCTACGACTTTTTAACTATCAAAATCGGTTTTCCCGTACCCAAAAACATATAAAAAGTTACCCCACACTGTACTTTCAAAATTTTGAACCAAAAAGGAGATCCCGACGCGCTACGACTTTTTAACTGTCAACGTCGGTTTTCCCGTACTCAAAAACATATAAAACGATACCCCACACTAAATATTTAAAATGTTGATGTAAAAACGTGATCCTGATGCGTTACTACTATTTAAATGTCAAAAATCGGGTTTCCCGTACACAAAAACATATAAAACGATACCCCACACTGAATTTTCAAAATGTTGATCCAAAAACGTGACTCAGACGCGCTACGACTTTTTAACTCGCAAAATCTTTTGTTTTTGTATCCAAAAACATATAAACGATAGCCCCACACTGTATTTTCATAATTTTGACCCAATATTTTCAAAATGTTGACCCTGACGCGCTACACCTCATGTTAGAAAGTTCAAAAGCTTTTTAACTCTCCGCAATAAAATTACGAAGATTTTGGTACCAACAGAAGTTTTCTACGACGTCTGTGAGTGCTTATACATTGTGTACAGGAAAACTGACACAAAAAATCATCGCATCATTTCAATACTTCGGAATTTTAATGCAAGCCTAAGTAATAAATGAGTATGCACATCACATTGTACGCATTTTACTGATAAAGACTGATTTCGAATTTCGGTAAAAGAAAATGAAAAAACATCGGTTATACGTATATATTAAGTATCGTATAATTTGGTTTAATATGATTTAATTTTAATCGCTTGAATAATTGAATATCATTTGTATGAAACTAATCAAAATTTGCATACCGGTATCATAATAATTATTTTTTAATACCCAACGAATGTATTTGAACGCCCGTCAAGAATCATGAACCTGCCATTCATCAACCGGCACAAAAGTATCGTATCGGCGGCTCGGCCGTACGATATTTTGTGCGGTGAAGATTAATGTCGTATCGCGGCTCCACCGTACGATATTTTGTGTGGTGAAAATTAGATAGGAACCCTGTCCGACTTGCAACTTGCAACAGAGAGCAGACAACACACTTTGTGTGTGTGTGTTGGTGTGTTTGTATATGTATCATACAAACCGATTAAGCTGACCTTTGTACCCATTCATTTCTTATCTATTTTCCCCCAAAATAATTATATTTTCCTTATTTTTGGTGGATTTTTCCCCAGCCAAAATTTCCCCAGCTCAGTCCCAATTTCCCCCGAACCTCGTTCGGGCATTTGGACATATTCTGCAGGCCTGGTTTAGTTATTGTTTTTGTTCCTTGTTTTGTGGTTCGGGGTTTTTATTTAAATCAGTGTGATTTTGTCGCCACAGTGCTCTTTTATTTGTTTAAGATAGCCTAGTCTATATACTTACACTATGTTCTTCCATTCATAGCTTCTAAACTACAGACAGATTTTGACAATTAATTAGTCAATTGATTCAGGCCTCAGTAAATTTGGATTAAAAATTTTTGAAAAATTCAAAATGTCTATGTCAATTTTGCACTAAATTGTCTACAAATTAAACACAGTAGGTTTTTAATACTATTTGATATTTACCTCTAAAAATAAAATTGTACTCACTTCCACCTTTTTCTTGTTTCCTCCGAGCTTTTCAAACTTCTCGTGTATTGCAGCTGTACAAACAGCTCTCAAATTAGTGTATAAACACTTGACATAAAAGTTGTCTACTTTGACCCATTGTGTAATATTCTGAACGTTGGTTTGACAAGACCAGTGGTAAATCAGTTTCAGTAACACTGAAGGTGCGTGCGGAGCACCTTCGAACACTGACCCGCTGAACACCTGCAAAGAATCAAGAACGGATAATTTATTTGAAATGACAATAGATGGTGGCAGTAGAGCATTAAGTTATTTTTGATGAATTTTGGCTGTAACCGTCAAAAAACGAATAAGTAAGCCATACAAAATATTTTTTCATTAAAATTTGTTTTTAAACTCATTATCAAATAAGTTATATTATTTTCTAAGTAGATTATTATTAAGATTTGAATGATCAATTTAACTTGGTAATAAAAGAGTTAAAGCTCAGCACTACTAAATCAAAATTTGGCCCATCAAAATTATTTGTACTAAAAAAACTTGTAGGTTTAAGAATTGATTTTTGACTTATTTTTTAATAACAAGACAATACAAATTATTTCCTTCTTTGAATGTTGATTAAATACATGAATTTTTCTATAAACTGAATAAACATTTTTAGAGAAATTTCCATATCAACAACCCTTCTTAGAACGGTGATTACATCAGGGGGCAGCCCTACAGAAAAGTCAATTTGTGGCTTGAGCAAATATTTACTGTAATTTGTATAACTTCTGAATAGTTTCACATACTCTAGTGAATTTTACGCTTTGAACTGAATTAAAATATTTTTCAAATTCAAATTTCTTATTTTGATAACACCAGTTTTTATGTTCCTACTACAAGACTGTTAACAAAACTAGGCCTATTTTGAATAATATAGTATGTTTCGATGCTTCATATGGATCAGATATCTGGTTATTTTTGACATAAAGACAGAATTACGATAAATAAATTATTTGGTTAGTACAGATTCTCTTAAAAATCTGACATATTGCTAAGATTTAAGCATTAGATTGAACTACATGAAATTTTACTTAGTTTTTGCAACACTAATACAAATACATGTCATATGAGGCATAGTAATAAACAAATAAGACCAATTGAAATGTAGAACTTACCGATACAAATCTCTGTGGACAACATTCACTAATCCAAACATAACCTCCACTGTAAGGGAACTTTGAAACATCCGAATACATTCCTAGTTTCAATTTAACAGGAGACATGTCCGGATTAATGTGAATACTACAGTACTGTTCACTGCGCACAAGGCCTTGTTGGATTAACCATTCTGTAAACTTTGTAGGCGTGTAGATTAAAACTTGTTTCACTTTTCCATCTACAATACATAAACATGTCTAACTTAAATCTTTGTTGACTAAGTAGTATATTTAGTGAGTGCAAGATTTATTTTTAGAGAACAAGAAGTTTTTATTACAAATTATCCAGAGAAAAACTAGAGGTTTTTCTCTCTCTCTCTCTCTCTTTAGCCTTACATGGCCGGGCACCGATTCATATCATGCGGTCCGTTTCTTCCTTGGGATTAAACTCTTTAAATTGAAATTAAAATGTTTCCTTTCGTCCGCAATACATAAGACATCAAAAGTTCACTTGGGAAAAATGTAAATTAACCTAAAAAACACAAATGAACAATGCAGAATAAATGTCACTGAAATGAATGGTCCTGCCTCTTTAGATCAGGCAGGCCACTGAACTAGAGGCTTAGACACGAAAGAAAAGTAACACAGAAGCGAGCCGTTCTAGCTCAACCGTTCGGCATTTCGTCTGTGTGTCAGTCTGCCTCACGATTATGGCCAAACGTCTTGACCGATTGTGATGATTTTTTGCATGAATGCTCCTCATTCCTAGGCCGAGCGATGTATATATATATGATTTTTTCTATTTTTCATTTTTAACCCCTTAAATAAAATAAAAATGGCGGCCGCACCGTTTCTCTCAGTGTAAGCTTTCTTTCCAAAGCCAGTTTATGGCTTAACCGTAAGTCGAATTTTAAAACTAATAACATTTTGCAGGTAGCAAATTTGATTTTAAACAAAATTGTATTCTTGACTTTTTCCGTATCTCTGAAGATAAGCTCACAAATTGGCCGCAAACTTCAAATTTGTTAAAAATAGTAATTAAAATTGTAATATTTTC
Organism: Philaenus spumarius; assembly: GCA_018207615.1. NCBI lineage: Eukaryota > Metazoa > Arthropoda > Insecta > Hemiptera > Aphrophoridae > Philaenus > Philaenus spumarius. Next base: position 231,903 of record JAGFPH010000935.1, read on the forward strand.
CTTAACCCTACAACTGTCCATGTTAATGTTTTGCAACGCCAAGTCATTTCGGTGCGTGTGGAAGCATATTTTCAAAAATTCGCCAAATATAGTAATTGTATACCAATTCAAAAGTGTTCCATAGCTTTTTTGCAGATAAAGGTCCAAAGAATTCATATATGCCAGTAAAAAAATGATTGAAGTAAAATTAACAAAGTTATTAGCTCAAGAAACAAGCATGTTCAGTAACGAAAGGAAAAAGTTCAACTTTAGAACTACATAAAAACTAAAAACATTTCTTGTAATTTTTTTCATAAATGAAAAAAGTTTTGTAATTTAGTTCTAAATAGAACTGTATAAAAATAATTATCAATTTCAAATTTCTTATTTTGAAAACACCAGTTTTTATGTTCCTACTACAAGACTGCTAACAAAACTAGGCCTAATAGTAATTTAGAAATACTATATCCTTTGCCCAAAAATGACATATTATTATAAGAAAGTGTAGAGAATAAATCAAAGAATGGAACTGTATACTTGTAAATTATTATTACAAAAAGTATTTGACTTAGTTTTACTGAATTTCAAAATGAGATGAAACCTCGCGGCGATAAAGGACATACAAAAAATTACTGTTGGACAGCATGGGAAGTGTTGGTACATGGGTTGAGATCACTATCACAACGCTTTAACATCGTTTGTTTTCATTATTTCTAATATTGGAATATGATATGGAACTGTAAATACATTGTTAAGCTTTAGTTATTTAAGTATGTAAATATTTAATTCTATGTTTTCCCTCAATAACACATTTTTTTAGCTACCTTACGCATTATTAATCGAAATAAAACACAATGCCCCCTAAAAGAAAATCTTTAGCAGTTAAAGCTCAAGAAAAAAAAGAAAAAGAGAACTAGAAACCCCGGAATCGCGGGAATTGCAAAATAATGTTTCACTGGCTAAACCTTCTGCTTACTTCCTTACTGGCACACTATTTTTAACCTAACCTTAAAACCACATTTGTTATTTCAACGAGCGAGATCTACTGCTCACAAAACTACTAGTGTAAATAAATTGGAATACCTACCAATAACATAAAATATGTTGTATTTAATATTAGGCCTATAGATTAGTAATTGATTATTCGTTCAGAAAATTAGTATGTATAAAAGGTATACTAATCGTACGACCCTTGCATGGTTTGGACGTCAACACTCGTATATCCAGGCGCTGGTGAAATAATTAAAAGTAGAATGTTTTATTTACATGTAAACAGAAATAATTTACTTTTATTTTTACACAGTATAGATCTGCACTTGATTTTGTTTATTAATTTATAAAGGGCCCTTTGAATAACAAATATTTGGCAAAAGTACACAAATTATAGTTATTTCTTTAGATATTTTTATTTCAGATAGGGTAACCATTCTAAACTTATAGACCAATCCTAGGTCAGAACCTAGGCCAAACCCTGACTTACACGTGCTTCCCGGGTGGTGCTAAATGAACAACAAGTAATTAATCAAATCATTCAATATTTCAACCGGTTTATTAAAAAACCTAATATTATTAGATTTATGTATCTATTTAATAGATTATTCAGTAAATTATTTGAAAAAATACAATTATAACAAAATACTACGAGATGCTCTTCTCTTTCGGTTGTTTTCTTTCACTTTAAAATTGGATTTACACAACTTTTATAAATTAACGAAAAGATTTACAAACGTAATACAAAACAAATACTAACATATACTTGATTATGAAACCTAATGAATAAAAACGTGAATCCAGAATAAATAAACAGCATGATCGTACCAACAGAGCGTTTGTGTCAGGACCTTTTAGTTTCTCCCGCAATTTTATTGCCTTTAATCAACCACTTTAAAAACCAAAACGGTGCTTTGGAGACAAAAAATGTTTAAACAACAGTTTTAGTACGTGTGACTTTCCCGCTGAAAAAACTTCACTACTTGAAAAATTTTTTAAATCCTCGCTTCTTTACTAAAAATTTTATGTCAGATGATTTCTGAACTAAAGTTTGTACTTTACTTTTTTAATGTGTACAATTACGTAAAAATGTATTTCAGGTAGAAAATGAGATCGGTAGAACCCTACATCATACCTCTAAAAACCAGTTTTTTTTTTTATTAAAGATAACTCAACCCAAAGTCACCTTAGCTAAGGAGAGCATAGCAGGTTATGCCTAGACAAAACTATTTGGTCTGGTAGGAGACTACGTTTCTTAGCTTGCACAATCTGACAACAGTGCAAAAATTCTCATCCGCCTTATTCCGTGCTCGCGATAATAGTTCTTATTATATACAGACAAAAATGAATGCAACATTTGTATACATACGTTATAGTAGTTTTACATATTTTACTGTAACATATGTTCAATTGGAATTCAAAAGAAAAATACCATAAGTAATAATATCATAATATACAGCATTGACATTAAAAAAGAACACCATAGACACAGAACCTAGCTTCCAAAAATGACTTTGTGCATTAGATTTAGGATGTGTAAAACTAGTAGATGGGATTAATGTGTTAAAAGTTTTAAAAGAGATAAAAATCAGTTAATAAACTACAAAAAATGTGACAAGTGGCAGATGCGCTAAGTAGAACAGCCAATGAGATTCGAGAAACTGTTCTAAATGCAGAATAATCGTCAGGTGAACAACAAAACTGCCATAATAACCAGTAATGATGTTTTTATGGCAGTTTAGGAAAGTCATGTGAGGTCACAGAGTGAGTCTTCTTGTTCTTGTTAAGACTGTTTGGATGCGCACTGACATTTCTGAAAAGACACAATGCCTTTTTGGAATAATAAAAGTACAAGAAAGTATTTCGATTTCTTGAACATGGGCGAGTAATGGCTGAAAAATTACTGGTGCAATCTATTATCAATTCAGAACGTTACAAAATGAATTAACCTGTTTCAAGTACGGCACTTTGGTTATTTAGTAATCACTAGTGACATTTTTAAATCATTTTCATTTTATTATTAATTATTCGAACATTTGCCATCATTTGTGTATTACAATCAATACACGACGTTTCGGGAATACGAAACAACTTGCATTATCAAGTGACTAAAAACTAAGAGAACATAAACGTACAGATTTAGATGTCCCATATATCACTGACCTTAAATAAATATACTACTAACCTTAAAACATCTATGTATTACATCTCAGAGCTGAAACTGAGAAGTCAAAAAAAAACAATATGAGAAACACAGAAAACACACCTGATGGAAAAACGTGTTGGCAGACCAAGGTCGATACAACAACTATATGGTGCCTAGGGAGTGGCAGTCAGCTAGGCGAAGGACCTATTGTTCATTAGGTTTATTTCCCTAGTCCTCGACCGAGTTAAAACACCGTGGAAATTCACATTCAGTGATAGACTATAAGAACAATATTATTTTCCTACATAATTTGTATGTATGTTTAACTTTAATAAATAACATGGAGTAGAAAGAATATTTCACTAATTGATTGTGTCACTCGTTATTAAAACTGACCACGCTCTGTTTCATCTAAAAGAACTCTCCTAGTCATTGCAAAAGTACTACACTCTAAGATTAAATAATAAATGTTGAGAATTTTAAATTTAATGAAGAACCATGCTTTGATAAAAGGTTGAGTAAAATTGAACATGCATTAATTTGTAACGTGTGAACAAAGCTGTTAGTAACCTTACAATACTTAATTTAATATCGATATAAGATTTACCTATATAAATTCGTTGCTGGTTGATGTTTGCTTGAGTAAGCTCTTTCAGCTTGAGATTTGGACGAGCTACAACCACAAGAGAAGGGAAAGTCTTGCCTGACAGCTTGTTAAATGTTACTTCTTTAGAATCTGCTTTGTCTTCACTGGTCAAATCAACCAAAGT
>JAGFPH010000935.1:240787-255141 GCA_018207615.1 Philaenus spumarius
GGGACTTTTCAATCACACTGTATATGCATGGTCTTTATCTGTGATTTCCCGAAATTGAACTTTATTCCACATATGTACCTTTTTCTATATGTAGCCTAACTTGAAGAACTGTTTTATTTATTGTTTCCTGAAAAGTGCACTTTTTTACATATGACATTTTGCATGAACGTCAACGATATTAAAATGGGTATTGTTCAAACTTCTAACAATGTTTCGACAAAAAAAGAAAACTAATAACCGGCATTTGTAAAACCAGACCTTTCCAATTTCAATTCAACACACAAAATGAGGTTAAATAACAAAGAAAACTATCAACAGGATACTGAAGTTTATTTTTTTTTAAGAGAAGGATGAACATTGTTTACTCAAGGACATTGCTAATAATTCTTACTTTATATCAAAGCCCACTAAAGAATACCATTGCGAGGCGGCCAATAGGATGGGCGCGCAGCGTTGCCATATCTACTAACCTCGAACACTCCTGGTATTTACCGCTCGAGGCTTGATCAAACAGTTTAAATAATTATAAATGCGTTGAGTCAGCCGCAGTCAGTTAGAAGCGTGGGAAGAATGTGACGTCGCACTACGGCAATTGGAGCGTTCAAGGTCTCGGTGTACACAAGCCCGTCCCTCAACGGTATTCTTTACTGGGCTTTGATATAGAGTTTTCACTCACTTAGTTATATCTCAATGTCTCATTAATAGGCTTAATGAGTTTAGTATTAAATTTTTTTTTTTTTTTTTTGCTTTTAACTGTGTGTCCAGTTTATATATGATGATGCAATTCAATTCTCTTGGACAAACTATACTACTGCACTTTTTATTTATTGCAGTTTCAGACAAAAAAAAACTTATGAACACACAATCGTGATAACTATAAAATATTAAATCAAGTATTTCTCATGTACAGAGTGGTATTTTTATTTGTTCCTGTACAATTAATTATAGCTAAATAAAAATTTATTACTGTATTAGCTTTGGTTTAAATAAATGAAGCCATTATCACTATAATATAAATATTACTACTTCAGTTTTAATATTGTTTTTATCAAAACAATATTTTTATATTTTGAGATTTGAACGACGCAAAATTTAGATAACAGGGGTTCTACTATAAAACTGAAACAATTAGAATTACTATAAACAAATGTCTGACTGGTCTAGACCTAATCATACTACAGTATACTGTCTAAAGAATACCAATGGCATATAAAACCCTCACTGAATAAAAGTCATCCTTCATAATTGTAATAGATTTGTTTAAAGTAGTGATTTATTTATTAGGGCTACATCTGCTTGTGAGCGAGTTAGCGTGTATCTATAGTATCAGTGAATATATTTACGTAACCTACCTTTAGCTCTAGCTGCTGCTAATGCTGCTTGGGCCTGTGCTGCCTTTGGTCCAACTCCACCAATACTGGACGCTTCATTAGGTTTAAACTTGATATTGGTAGGTGGCGCTTTACCACCACGGTATATCGTTTGGTTATTTGGTATATTGATAGCTGTAGGCACTGTAGTGTCCTTCTTGAAGACGGCTGGTGATGTTTTGGGCACAGTTTTTGCAGCTGCGCGTACATTTGCCATGCCACTACCAGCTGGTGGGTTTCCAGCTAAATAACACAATCTTATATTTAATATATTACATTAGATATTTTTATGAAAACCGATAATACGTCATAGATTTTTTTTTAAATACTGAGTTCACATGTTTAAGCATATTTTTGTTTGCTTCCATATTATATTATAACAATGATTTTAATTTTAGAAAGTACAAAGAAGCATCTTGCCCACACTCCTCTCCATCAACAAGAAGAGAAAAATTCATCAATTTTTCTATACAAATTCCTTTTTCATTCTCTGTAGCTAATAGTTTTGGCCAGGGATGGGTCGATTCTTGATTCCAAAAGCTGATTCCACCGATTCTCAGCACTGGAATCGGCATCGATTCGATTCCGTGAAAGTTGATTCCGTTTCATCGATTCCGAGCCCGGCCACCACCAATCTCTGCAAATACGTTCGGTACGTCGATTACCACGGCCCCGGTTTATATTTCCTCGTTATACTAGTCGTTACATCCCATTTCATTCCAATACAAAGTATTCGGAGATCTACACTGCACCAAAGTAATAGAGTAGCCGAAGTAGCCGTACCGTTACTTCTAGCCGTTAATAGCGATTACTTTGTGTGTTTACAAACTAGGGATAGGTCGATACCGACACCTATCAACAAAAAACGGAACGTTCATGGAAGAAATTAACGTCCGAACACAATTAGCAGTAATTTCATGAAATATTGGCGTTAAAACGTAATTTAATATACCACAGTGAGTTTCCATGAAAGATGACAAAACCCGAATACAATTAGGCAAAATGTATGAAATATCAGTTAAAAAACATAATTTAAGTACCACAGTGAATGTCCGCAAAAAAAATCGATGCCCGAATACAATTTGTACCAAATTTATGCCACTGGTGAAATAAAAAACATTCATTCCACTGTTGTGGAACACGTCGTAACAAACTATACACAATTAACATAAAACATTAAAAAACACAAACATTTGAACAAATTTAAAAATATACACAGTCTAAAAAATCAACTTCACATATCACATGAGGACTCCGTTACACATGTCATTTCATGGAGGGCATGTGTACAACTGCCTAGGATATTGGAATGATTTTTTTTTTTTTTTGAGGTTGATCTGATGATTGTGGCATGAACCACCGAAACCGATAATCCAAAAAGGATATATTTTAGAGTGCTCAACAGTTGAAATAAGGTAATTAATTACCCATTATTATAATAACTGCATTCTTGGAAGCTAAAAAACATCATGTTTAAATTATATTTATGTTAGTGTTTACTAGATAATATATCCAATGAGTATATAACAGATGTCGGGTATTTAGACATTGTGATATTATATGTAACGACATTTAATTTAGAGTTTGTAGACTACAAGAAATGATGGAATGGAATCAGGTGACCTACTGCGTAGTGGTTTACTATTCTCGCAAGTTGTTCTGATGCAATTGACCGTTAAGTTATTATGCATTTTTAGTTAATTACTGTGTTAAATAGTTACTTTTAGTGTTCTGATTGACAAATTTTAGTTTTAAGTGTATGTAAAAATATAAAACCTTTGTAGAAATGGTTAGAGAAGAAATTGGTTTCAAGTGAAATTGACAGACAGCTTGAAGTTGAACTATCTGACGATAATGTTTCACTTGCTGCCAAATTATCAGATTTATTTAGTGAAGATAGTGATAATGATTCTTCTTTATCCAGAAAATGATTCCATCAATCGTAGTAGATCTTTTTTTACACGAGAACCTAAACCCTGCTTACATAACCTCATCGCATAACCTTTAATCTACTTCAACTAGGCTTAACCCCTCACCTATAAATATTTTTGTTTTGTTTACATTTGTTATGATATATGATTTTTTACACATACGAAACATTAGAGGGTTTAGAAATAATAGGTTTCCCACACAGAAATTGGTTCTTGGTTATTAGCTAGCAAGTTTTAAACTTATAAATTGGAAAAGGAATTTTTTTAAATTTTTAAGAAAAATATATTTTACTGTAACAATCCCCCCCATCGTGAATCATTAGTAGAAACATAGACATTTTTATTACCAAAGTTTTCAGATATTCAAAAAATGTCTTATATAGAAGGGAAGTTATGATTTTTTATTAAAACTTACATTTATAGTGTTTGGACCTTAGTTTGTTATTTTTATACCTTAGGACACAAAAGACACAAAAACTTTTTTATATTTAAAATATGTAGTTTTTACAATATTTCCGAAGATATCACTAAAAAACCCAATTCCTCTGCAACTTAAATTGTGTGGTGTAACTATTTTACAGAAAAACTATAGAGGATCCAAACTCATATAAAAAAAGTGAAAAATAAGTTTTCTAAGACGTCTACTTTTTTACTTGTCCCCAACACCAATGTATAATGTACTTAAGGCATGTTATTAAGTAGAAGAGTATTGATGCTGTGTTGTTACTAAAATCGTTATGGTAAAACTTTTGAGATGGCTGGTGATACGAAACCCTTGATTCACGGGTCACACTCCTGAAGTTTATCCACAATCGTAACCTCAGAATTGGATTCTGATTGTAATTTCTGAACAATGTGAATTTTATACAAACAAAACAAACCAATGAGTAAAGAATATCTTCTTGAGTGTTCAAAACTTGACGATGAGCAACAAAAGTTAAGAAATTAGTCAAAGCTACATTGGGGTGCCAGAAGACTTATGGGTTGATCCTCAAAAAGTCCAACTAAAGCTATATTTTTTTTACTATCGTCAAGTTGATACTTATAAAATGGTGTGACTTAATTTATAATTTTTATGTTTTTCCATTTTAAGCATAATATTTTAGCGGGAAATATTTTTTAAATATTTTTTATTAAGTATAATTAAGTAAATTCCAAGTTATATTCGTCTAAAATTGTAATTACACCTTCATCCATTAATATTTTTAAATTTTCCTCTCGACTGTTCTTGCAATATAGTAAATGTAATTACCTGGTAATTTAGTAAATGTACTGTTAGTTGATTTAGCTTGGTTGGTGACAGCTGTTTGAGTTGCCGGACGTACTCGACCAGGAGTTGCATTTGACTGAAATAGAACACAATCAATGATTTATATAAAAAATGAAATGTCACATTCTCTTATAAAGCAAAATGTATTATTAAGTTGTATAGTACTGCTACAAAACTGAATGTTTTTAAGTATTTTTTACATATATACATAATTTTTTTAATTTTCTGCCAAAATATATATTTTATTATGGACAAGGTAAGTAACATATAATATAATTTAAATATTAATTGGATCAAATTTTGTACAATAAAAAAATCATAATTGCTCTATATGATCACAAATTATACCATTTTTTTTTTTTTTGTGGAAAATCTGCAATATTCAACATCTTTATTTTCTTAAAATACATATAAAAAAATGTCAGCATCAAGACATTTTGTATGTAATAGCTAAAATGAATAATTATTATAAGTGAAACTTTCACCCAGTAGAAGCTGGAAGAGAGTATTTAGAGAAATGCAAGTAGGTGGATGCAAGCTTTGGCTTTTGAAAACAAAGAAGATACCAAGAAAGGAGGTACTCAACATCTTACTAGATGTTGCAATATATTGTTCTGGCAGTCACATTATTCTAGAGTGATAGCAATAATTAACAACAGATTGTGGCCATTGTTATTTTTCTAGACTGTTTATTTAGACAGACGGTTATTTTCATGGGTTTGTTAATATGCTTAAACAGTGTAATAAAAAATGTTTACACTTTTCCTACCATTAACTATGTTGACCTATGTTAGGATTAGTCAAGGGTTCTAGATTGGTTTAGTTACATTCATTATTAGAGTTAGTATATTTGATGTGAAGGTATTAAGTTGGGCAAGATAGACGTGAAAGAGTATGGAGCCGGAAATGTAAACTCAGTTGCGTAAGAGGTTGTGCAATGAGGAACAAATAACTGCTACGGAAGTAGCAGTTGTCTTGTTTAAGAATGTCAATGTGGAAGCTAGGCGGACTATATTAGGATAATCCAGATCTTGGCCAGTGAGTAGAGAGACGAGGGAAGCCGACGACCAGCCTGCTACAGAGGACGCTGATCGGGTAACCAGTGAGTTGATAGGATACGAGTGGGGTGAGTCTTGCTACGTAAGGGGCCGAAAGTTTGGGCCATCAGAGTGTCTGGAAGAGCCATCACGAGTCAAGCGAAGGAAGGACTAGGACGCATTGAGAACGTTGTACTAAGTGAGCAAAACAGAGTATGTTGGTCTATTGTTAGAATCACATTGAATTTATCGCATTGAATTTAGAGTTTGGGGTTGACAACATAAACGTAACTTGCTTTAGTTGCCAATACCGTTCATCCAGTCTGTCTTGTAAACTCAATACCTAGTATATGAATTGTGTAAGATATTGTTATTAGCTAATGTTTACGAGCAGCATATTTGCCGAGCTAAGATAATTTGGTTAAATAAGCATAAATAGAAGTATCACCACTGAACCTTAATGATCTGTCCTTTACAAATTTAACCTGTTTGAACCCGGGGGACTAAAAGAGTGGGAATTCCTACCTCATCACCTACAATAAAAACTAAACAAAAAAGGATACCCTAAAAAATAAAAACTTGTTTGGGTTGCAGCTTTGTTTGCAATTAACTAAACTTACCATAGAGGGCTGTGGAGTAGAAATAGGTGTAAGTGCAGGAGGCGTTGACTGTAAAACTGCTCCAGGAGGAACACTCACTGTCAACAAATATTACAAACAATTTTAGTATTTAAATTTTTAGTATAACAATAACTATACAATGCCACAAAATTGATAGAAATCATGGTTTTAAATAATTATTTAACATTCACAGCCATTCATGTATTAACCAAATATTTTTCTAAATTATGAATACAAATTACTCGTCACTAACATGTCACATCTGATACCATTTCCCATTTCATGATACTCATTTCACCTTTTACCTCGGTATTTATCTGGAATTACATAATAATTTTATATGTTCGTACACTGATGGAACATTACTTAAACAAGAGTAATAACCTCTAAAATGTTCATCATCTAAAGGTAATGTTGTTTATATTTATTAAAGAAGAAACAAAGAAAAAACCGACTAAGTGACATAAGTAGTTTAGTGTTCCACAGCAGTTTCAGACATGGACTGAGCAAACTAAAACTGTGTTCATATTATCAGTGGTAAATATAGGCTACTTATACTTTATAATCCAAATTAAATTAATTATGAAATGTGTTTTGTATTGTGTTGTACTATAACGTTAAGCATTATAAAAATGAAAAATGTATTTATATAAGGTTAAAAAAAACATTTGGAAGTCTGATTATTCTAAGTTGAAATAAAAAAATATTCAATTTAACCCTCAAAGTGGCCCACTGAAGTCTCTCGGGCGCAAATGCAACCCGCTCAAACCTTAGCGAGAATTTGCATAATCGATAATTTAATCCACTTCAAATTATCCAATCATAATAAAACTGGCACCATTGGAAAGGAAATGAATTAAACTATAATTTTTGTATTTACAACTTTTTCGTAAAACGTATATTTACATACGTAATTATTGTTTTAAAATATGCAGATCAGGCTACAGCTAGTTCCGCACTCGAATCTGCATACAATTGTACTGTTATTTCCCACTTCTTTAACGGGCAACACCATCTACAGAAGTATTTCTATCGAGATTATAAAGCTACCATTGGATTTGTCAAGATTTTATCTGTCTAATGGTGCCTTCCAATCAGATGTCACTATTTTACACGATTTATTCAAAGAATTACTGTAAGCCATTGCGATTGGACAGTTTTTCAACCAATGAAACAGCTCATTTGTCAACCAAGATAAGGCCTACTATATCATATGTGTTGATAGATTTCTCGACACCATTTTGTAGAGAAATGACTGACCTTTCTAACGGTGGGAATTAAACTAGAATAAACCAGTTTTTTGTCTGTCTAGACAGTGTAGAATGTACATATCTGGTGAGATCACCTAGAGCGTTCTGTTCCCATGCAATTGAAATGACCCGTCTTATCTCGTAGGCGAAGTTCCATTAGATTGATGTCATTTTGTTTTTCAAATAAAGATAACTCAAACACTTTTGTGAACTAAGAAAAGACAAGTATACCGTTTGTTTCTTTGATTTATCCTCTTTACTTAGTTATAATAATATTTCATTTCTGGGCAAAGCATATATTAGTAAATTACGTTTTAAACTAATCCTAGGTTTTTTAGCAGTCGTGTATTTGGAACATAAAACTGGTTTCTTCAAAATAAGAAATTTGAAATTGATAAATGTTTTTATACAGTTCCATTTAGAACTAAATTACAAAACTTTTTTACGCTTTTGAAAAATTACAAAAGATATTTACTTCTTGTTATGTACTACTAATGTTGAACTTTTTCCTTTCGTTACTGAACATTTTTTGTTTCTTGAGCTAATAACTTTTACAATTTCAAAAGAAACTAATTTTTAGTGGCAATTTGAATTCTTTGAAGTTTCTTTTTCGCGCCAACATAACCACATATTTGCCATGCTTCCTAATTTTGCATATCATTCTTTAACACTAAAAATTTACTTTAATTACATCTTATCTTGGTCGAGGTTCGTCAAGCTGAAAAAGTACTCACTGAGTACGATTGCGGTGACAAATGAAAGTTAAAACATTGTGGTGAACAACTAAGCGTTTACTCGGTCATGTTGTAAGTAATCTTACAATAGTAAAAAGTTAGCAAATTACGTAGAACATAAGACATAATTTTACAATTCAATATAAAACAACATAAGAAAAATACAAAAAATGAGACACAATATTATTTAAGATATAACAAAATTATTCTACTTGCAGACAATAAAATTTTAAAGAATGAATCTAAGTTTCGCAATTTGTACGTAAAATAATCCAAAAAAGTTCAAATTATTACCTAGGTTTTTTGATTATTTGTATTCTTGCGTATCGTACGATGTGCCCATATAACACTGTTTTTATTACACTAACACAATCTTTCTAAACCACATGGTCATGAATACATATCACCTTAATCCTGCCGAATTACTCGTAGAATTTTGACGACAAAGTGTACACACTGCTCTTAGGCTACAAAACCTGACCCCAAATTACAAAAAACTCATTTAAAACTGAAGATAAATGTGAACCTCCACATTTATTAAAACAGACTCGACGCCATCATTATTCAGAAGTAAGTGTTCTCTTTCAAGACGGAAATCTACGTCACTCGTTCTAACCAGCACTGCTACCAATGTTAGAATTTATTCTCCTTGCCTTACTACAGACATTTGTGCCATACACGATTATGTTATATAGTTCTTTTATAATTGTTTGAATTGTGTTTTAAGATATTGTTCGTTTTGTTTAGGTTCTGGTTTAATACGCACTGTTCTTATTTATTGTTTATATATTACACTTTTTCTCATCAATGTCCAATGTCATATATGCATATAATACACTTTTATCAATGTATTTTGTTATCTATTTAGTTTAAGTCTGCTTTATTTATTTAATTTGTCTGCTCTTTATTTATTAAATTGTTATTAAAACTTATTTACCTTGTGTCTTTTATTTATATATATAAGAACAGATGTTTTAATTTATTATTCCCTTCATACTTTGTATCTTTATATGTACATAAATATTTTAATTTACCATTTTCTCGTTTCACGGGTCGTATATGTCACAGTATGCACTGTTTAAAGTTTCCCATAAGAAAATGTTCTCTGAATTCTCTAAAAATGAGATTGCATTCTTGATTTATAGGAAATAATATTAAAAATAGTTTACCCGTACCTTAGGAAAAGTTACGATTTTAATGTGTCTTAATTATCAGATTTTTAGATAAGTTGGCTTGAAGGTTACACAGAGGAAACAAATTGCAAAAACTTCAGAGGCTCTTATTAACCGAGACGTAAACATTTTAAACTACTCTTTTATTATTACTAAAATTGATCAAAGGACGCAATATTTTTTTTTTATATTCATGTTTAAACCAAATATAATTTTCAATTTCAAAATGTACCAACAAACTTAGTTTTTTTCCAACTCCTCTTGAGTTTTGCATTTGGAAATATTACGATCATCTTTTTACAAAATTGTGGTCAAATAAATAAGCTACAAGACTATGGCACATGAATGGCCTGACAAAACAATAAGTAATCCAATATCAATAAAGATTCCTAAAATAAAATTTTGTACTCATCCTTCAAATAAAGAGCCGGTGCCTAAATAACTCAAGTGCTAGTCAAACAATTTTAAGTTTATTGTACTACATCTCTAAAAATTATAGACAGGCTATAAATCCAATTAAAAATACCTCAGTTGTTAAGTTTAATCAAACTGAGCATGTGCTGTATTGTTACTTCACAATACTTAAGATTATCTAATTTAATGTATGTAAATATCACATGTTTATCTGTTGCTCTGGAGAAGAGACCAAGTCCTATTCTTAGATAGCTTACCTGGCCCTGTAGGTGTTGTCGGTTGACTAACACTTCCGACCAAGAGACCAATGCGTGGATCAACAACCAGTTGGTATTGCGGTGCTGCAGGATTTATTACTGTTGATGCTCTTGTATTTCCCACTACACCTGCTGGTGATGTTACATTGTTCTATGCATAAAATACAAAACAAAGTGATGTTAAATTAAATTGAACTTTATATATTATTCATACTTGTAAACCGACTTGAAAATAATAGAAAATTGGGTATAATTACGGATTTTATTTTGTAACATCTGCAATTTGTGACAAGAAATATGTTTTAATCCAACCCATAAAGAGAGCAATATGTTTTTTAAAGAGAGCAAATAAGTTTGTTTTTATAACCTAAAAATGAGAGCTAGTATCAAGTAGAAAATTATGGCATAGATAAAAGACAGTGGTGATTAAACTTAATATAACTATAAAATGTAGCAAGATATTTTTATAGTTTGTGTGAAAGAACTTATATAAAACGACTAGCATGATTTAGTGCAACAAATGAGAAAAAGGTTTTAAAAGGGTTATTCTGAACTTTGTCGATATTAACAAGAAAAGAGCCTAAACTTGGACCACATGGCGACATCAATCCTAGCAATTTCGAAAATTGTAGTTTACTCCATCAAAAACATTTAAGACAGTGATATAAAGTGCACAGGGTAAGTGTTTTGATTAAGAGTTATAAAAACATTCGCCAGCTGGTATGTAAGTAAAGAATTACATTTTTTATATCATGCACTCTAAAAATTGAATAATTCGAAAAATGTCTTGATTTGTAATATTTATATATACGTTTTCCTTTAATATGGCTTTTAATACATGTCTTAAAATATTCTTTTTAAACAATTTCTTAACTTCTTATTTCTGGCACCTTATTTACCATACCAAGTAATGAGACAGTACTCGCCCTGAGATAAGGAAACATTAAAGTTAGTAAATCATTTTGTTTTATATTATTAAATTAATTATTCCAAAGTTACAAAATTAATATTATTTGCAGGGAATGTTCCAATTTCTACTTTAGAGTAGGGATGGGTCGATTCTCGATTCCAAAAGTCGATTCCACCAATTCTCAGCACTGGAATCAGCATCGAGTCGATTCCGAGCCCGGCACTACCAATCTCTGCAAATATGTTCGTGTACGCGATTGCCGCAGCCGCCGATATTGCCCGGCGATTGCCGGGTTTATATTTTCTCGTTACATTAGATTTCATCCCAACTCCACCGCTACCGGGACTACTGCGAATAAGCTAACAATACTGGACTGGACTCACAATGTGGATTCCAAGTATTCCGCGAATCTACACTGCACCAAAGTACAATTGAGTAGCCGAAGTTGCCGTGACCGCTACTTTGTGCCATTAGTAGTGATTGCTTTGTGTGTCTGCAAAGTAGCAAATACAAAATACTGATTACAATACTTCCGACACACCTCTACTACAATACTGACTACAGTACTTCGGACAGACCTCTACTACGTTTATACGCGTAATTCGCATTTAATAGGTTATGGTATGAATGTTGTTTAAAATTATATTTTAAGCGAGGTTGATTTACGAGTTTGTTATTTGTTTGTTACCTCAATGAGTTTGTGGGGTTGACTATAATTTGTGCATTATTTAGGTAAATAGGGACTGTCATGCAAGCACGGAAAATCTTACCAGGCGAGTTACGTGCAATATTTTTCATTATACTACACACCAAAAATGCAACATACTTTTAATCAAAACATCTTTTTATAAAAAATAAAAGTATTTTCGACACTTTGAAAATACAGTGTGGGGTATCGTTTTATAAGTTTTTGAGTACGGGAAAACCGATTTTGACAGTTAAAAAGTCGTAGCGCGTCGGGGTCACGCTTTTGGATAAAAATTTTTTAAATTCACCGTGGTGTATCGCTTTATATGTTTTTTAGTACGGGAAACCAGATTTTGAGAATTAAAAATTCGTAGCGCATCGAAATCAAGTTTATGGATAAAAATTTTGAAAATCAAATGTGGGGTATCGTTTTATATGTTTTTGAGTACGTGAAAACCGATTTTGACAGTTAAAAAGTCGTAGGTCTTCGCGATCACGTTTATGGATAAACATCTTGAAAATACAGTGTAGAGTATTGTTATATATGTTTTTGGGTACGCAAAAACCGATTTTGACAGTTAAAAAGTCATAGCGCGTCAGAGTCACGTTTTTGGATACAAATTTTGAAAATTCAGTGTGGGGTATCGTTTTATATGTTTTTGGATACGCGAAAACCGATTTTGACAATTAAAAACTCGTAGCTCTTCGTGATCACGTTTATGGATCAAAATTTTGTAAATTCAGTGTGGGGTAACGTTTTATATGTTTTTGGGTACGCGAAAACCAATTTTGACAGTTAAAAAGTCATACCGAGAAATCGGAGAATTATGCGTGATTTTTATGCCCCTTGGCTTTCCACCCAGGTCTATACAGATAGAAAACACCTTTTTTTGTACAGTATAGTGAAAAAAAATATATATATATATAGGCCTATATAAATTTCATAATGAATCCAAGTCAGTAGTTTTATGCAAGTTCCTCTTAGTTCGATAACAATATTAAAAAAAAACATTAACGTTAAAGAACCATGCAGTTAAAATTAAATAACAATGTTTACTTCCCTTTAAAATTTTATGGTCATTGGAATCGATGGAATCGGAATCGATAATCGGGAATCGATTTCTTGGAATCGGAATCGAAAATTTCAGAATCGACCCATCCCTACTTTAGAGTACAAGTTTTATGTACAATAATCACTATATATAATTCGGATACATATTTCTCCGGGCCATACATCAGAATAAAAAAAAAACATTCTTTAATCTTCCAACAAGTTCAAAAGTGATTCCTGATCTAACCAATACATCAACAGCTCTTAAAGAAATAAAAAACACTAAAAAATACATGTTAAATGCTAATATGAAGTAGATAAAGAAGGTTATTATCAAATCTATTTTATAAGTTTAACGGCTATTTAAGCAGTTTTATATATGCTAATAAAAATAGCTTGATTTTGGTTTAAAAGAACAATGTTTAGGGGCAGTAACTAACCATGTTTAACATTTACAATAATATAAGATAAAATTTTTATGTTTTATACAGGACAAGTTGATTGAACGAAAACCCATCAATAATGTTTAAAGTAAATTTTATATATCACTTAAATATATACAATACCTGAAGAACCATTGGGGTATTTGGTAGTTGTACCGCAGTCGGTAGAGGAACAGCAGAACGTATCAATGGTGGTACCATGGGATTGATTGCCTTAGGTGCGATTTTTCCTTTAGCTATGGCATTCATTGGAGGTGCTGGCATTCTAAAATGATTCATTTTATTTTAATACACTACAACACTAAGTATACAAAAAAACTTTATGAGACAGTAGAGTCCCGCTAATCCGAACCCCGCTAATCCGAAAATCTGCCTACTCCGAACAGAATTCAGAAAAAATACCGATTTTTTTAAACATAAAAACAGGAAAAATTAAAAAGACGTTCGTAAAAAAACGTACATTTATTGTTATAGAAATAAGTCACATAGAGACATACATAGAGCCTAAGCTTGGAGAAAACTCCTGAAACCAAATTGGAATGAAAGCTGGTTTTGTTTTCTTCAGTTTTCCATCCGTTTTGGGGGAAAGCAGCTATCGCAACAAGCTTCCGCTGATATGGATACCAGGTAATTTAGAAAGAAGGAGGAATTGGAAACAACAGCTAGGCACTATTAGTGTTGTTGCCACCTGCCAGTTAAACGGATACTAGGTCCTTTAGAAAGAAGGAGGAATTAGAAACAACAGCTAGGCACTATTAGTGTTGTTGCCACCTGCCAGTTAAACGGATACTAGGTCCTTTAGAAAGAAGGAGGAATTAGAAACAACAGTTAGGCACTATTAGTGTTGTTGCCACCTGCCAGTTAAACGGATACTAGGTCCTTTAGAAAGAAGGAGGAATTAGAAACAACAGCTAGGCACTATTAGTGTTGTTGCCACCTGCCAGTTAAACGGATACTAGGTCCTTTAGAAAGAAGGAGGAATTAGAAAAAACAGTTAGGCACTATTAGTGTTGTTGCCACCTGCCAGTTAAACGGATACTAGGTCCTTTAGAAAGAAGGTGGAATTAGAAACAACAGCCAGGCACTATTAGTGTTGTTGCGTCCTGTCAGTTAAACGGATACTAGGTCCTTTAGAAAGAAGGAGGAATTAGAAACAACAGTTAGGCACTATTAGTGTTGTTGCCACCTGCCAGTTAAACGGATACTAG
>JAGFPH010000935.1:259907-277040 GCA_018207615.1 Philaenus spumarius
CTCTCCCAATAAGAAGTGCTATGTAGTATATTCGCGTTGCGTACATACATATATATATATATATATATAATACATACTATATCTCGAGTGGTAACGGTCGCGAATTCAATGCTTTTTCCCCAAGCAAAAAGTGCCCAACGCCGTTAAAGAAGTTTTCACTTCAAAAAAACTAGATTAGAGGAAAGTACGAGCCAAGCAACATTGTGGCCACTCCTGCTTTAGTCCAGTGGGTATCGGTAAGCTATGTAGGCCTATATCCCTTATGTTTACAAACAACTTTCTAACTGTATCTCATTTTTGGAATATTACATTAATAACGTTTTTGTACTTTTACCTTGCTTTCATAACTTTATGCTAGTTAGACTAATGAAAAAAGGAGAAGAAGAGAGGCCGATTGAAACCAATAAAAGCATAGTAGACAGTTACACACGTTCAGATGTTAGTAATACCTGATACAGCACTGAAATACTAAGCTTTATAGTTTCATCATGCCTTAGCGCTACAAAATCATAGATCCTTCATTTTATCATCCAATATGATGCCATTTTTAGTTAATTTGATTATACCAGTACTTTTACATAAGTGGGTTGCAATCTAAAAAAACAGCCTGAACCTAAACTAAAATAGGCTACAGTCTCTAGTCAAAGCATGTTTTGAGTTTATAAACATATATATAAGCTGGTAACAGTACTTCCTGCTTCCCCCGCTCAAAAATCGTCACCTGATGGTACACTGAAACCTTGTTTATCCGAAACTGATGGGACCAGACCCTTCCCGAATGAACAAAATTTCAGATAAACAGATTTTGGAATTTTTTTACCATTATTAGGCCTAAATTACAATGTTGGTTAGCTGTTATTATTACTGCAAATTTATTGCATAGTGTTGTATTTCTTACAAAAAAAATACGATAGGCCAATAATTATGACGGTAAATCAAGGGGAGTTGTGGTGACGAGCTCAATTACCGAATAACAAAATATTTACAGTATTAAACAATAAGATTTTCAAAATTTTTTCCAAATAAACAAGGTTGTAGTTTATTTCCGCAAGTAGTGGTAGGCCCTATACTAAAATAATCCCAAATACACATCTGAAGAAATATTCAGAAAATATTTTCAGGCTGCACGTACCTCTACATACATAAAAAAAAAGAAACAAAAACATCACAAATCCCATATAATGATTCTGTTGAACACACCATTTTCATATTTTGGTTAACATAAATCAATGAAATCGATTGAAGAGGTTTTAAATAAATCAACTTATTTATACTTAAAAAAATACATTAATATAATTTTAAAAGTCCTAAAAATTGCCTTGGATATAAATTAAGACGGTTACTGATTTTAAACGAGGAAAATCAATCAAAGAAGTTCCCTAGATTCAGATGTTTTTAGTGGAAAAACACAAGGATTTTAAAAAAATACAACTTAAAATTTTATGATATTTTAGTTTGACAATATATTAAACAAGAATTAACTAAAAAAAATGTCAGAAATCATTTAATGAAAAAACTTGCATGAAAAATCGTCTGGATCACTTTCTGTATTAGAGTACTATGTAGCTGAAGTGTCCAATTCGTCGGGTGTTTTACCTCGCTGTAGCACAAAAACGATAATGTAGCCTTTCCTTGTAGTCCAACAATAATAATAATAGATAATAATTAATATACTAACAGCTTATCTATACTAATATTATAAAGAGGTAAAATTTGTTTTTTTGTTTGTATGTAGGGGGTAATCTCTGGAACTACTGAATCGATAGAAAAAATCGTTTTACTAATAAAAAGCTACACTATCCCTGAGTAACATAGGCTATAATTCATTTAGATAAAAACATTTTTTCATTTCAATATTTGTAAATTTAGTCCGAAAAAATTCTTAGGTTAGGCCTAGACTAATAAATGAACACATGTATTTACATTTATTACCATAGCAACACATAAAATAAAATAACAGATAACAGCTGTTTGCTGTAATATTTCCATTAATAGCTAATTTCAAATTTTGTATTTCTAAATTTTAGGTTAGGTTTTTATTAAAATGTAGACCTGAGCCTTAATGGTTCTTTTAACCTTAATTATAACAGCTGTCATAAAATATATGAAACAATTTGATTTGAACATTTAGTATTATTTACCTACTTAGCTTTGGGGTTATTATTAATAGTAAACTTTTATTATAAAGAAAACAACATGATCATGTGAACCTATAGAAGGTTCCAACGGGGTTGGCGTGCGGAGCACGTAAAGGTTTCCCCTAGTATAATATATGTTTACAAATTGGAAACATAATGTGACTAAAAACTATAAGTTGGAACTTCAGGCTAATTATTTTTTAGTTCTCGCATATGTATTGAACAAGAACTATCGAAAACATACAGAAACTAATAATTATCGTATTACTACAAACTTAAAAAAAAAGGATGACTGTAGAACAAGAAGCCATTGCCATTAATATAAAAGATTGACTGAACACTCAAAGCTAGACTTTGAACTTTCTTATCGCTCGGTAAGCTTATCTACAAGGTTTCCGACATTTAGTTATTTGTCAATCTTTAGTCACAGTATGTTTCAAAAGTGTAAACATGTATAAGTTTGTATATTAATTATTGTCTACATATATATATATATATATATATATAATATATATATATCGTTTCCTACACATAGTTTTTTAGATCTATTTCTTCTTAAAAATATTCTCTAACTAAATTATCATAAAATTTGAAGTTGACCCAGTCTTTGTATACTATTACCCTCGGCTGATATTTTTGCAGACGATGACCTTGCTTTACATTCTACAGCTAAATGTTGAATACAGGTAAACATATTGTGACTAAAGACTATAAGTTAGAGCTTCAGGCTATTTTTTAATATATTCTTGCATTTCTGTTGGCATAGGGAAAACATACGCTAAACTAACAATAATAACACTGTAGTAAAATCAGCAAATTTTTAGGCTAACAACAGACGATACACCGGTGTACAGGACACTAAATGTATTACCAATTAAATTTGTGTCAACAGACGAGACACTGAGTAGCGCGCTACCAGATTCTGTAGCTCTACGGTGTCTCTCCCCGCGAGAAGCTGGGACACCGGACAGTGTCCCGTAACTCGTCTGTTGTTAGCCTTAGTAAGCTGTACATAAGCCGAAAGCATACATTAACACTTCAACAAATATTTTGTGTTATACAAAACAACTAAGGCCCAACTTAATTGATGTTAGCAACTTAAATATGATAACAATCTATAAACATACTGTGACTAGAGGCTGTAAATTGCGTAAATTTACTATTCGACCCTCGGCTGATATTTTTGCAGACGACAACATTGTTTTACATTCTACTGTTAAATGTTTAGGTGTAAGTTTACTATTTGACCCTAGCCTAATAATTTTGCAGACGACATTGTTTTAAGTTCTACTGTTAAATATTGAATACAGGTAATCATACTTGACTAAATACTATAGGTTAGAACCTTTTAGGTTTTTTTTTATTATTCTTTCATTTCTGTTGCCGTAGGTCAGCTGAAAGTTGAATAGTAAATTTGCACCGTTAGAATTTCAGGTTATTTTTTTTTAATGCTGTAATTTTCAAATTCATAAATTAGCACCTAACCTTCAATCAGCTGGAGTGTTATTGTATACTTACAATAGCGATACCACAACTTGTTCGATCAGACTGTGTTGTCAGATAAAAAACCTGAACCAAAATTAATTTACAGTACCCAGTCGCAATATATTTCTAGTTTGTAAACATTTATAAGTTAGTAGCATTTCTTATTTTCCTAAATAAGATCAGATGATTCTTTTCAATGAGTAGTGGCAAATCTGCATAAAACACTCCAATGTATTTTTTAGGTTATAAGCCTATGTTTTATAAACATAATACATTTTTTTAAATTATCAAATCTGAGATCCTCTCAATGAATTAATATAAGCTAAATCATATTAAAATATAAAAATAATGTATTATCGTACCAGTTAAAGATAGCCAAGTCAAAATCGCTTTTAGTTTTTCACCTTATAACCTGTAGCTGTTGCATCCCTGATTTAAGCCGCCAAAAATATTTTCCCGCTACACACAATAATAGCCTACATTTGTTAAACAGAACAATAAATTATTCAAGCCGCCAAAAATCTTTTCCCGCTACACACAATAGCCTACATATTTTGTTAAACAGTATAATAAATTATTCAATTCATATGGAGCTTGGAGGCAACACAATATTTAAACCATTTTCTAAACATCATAACATCAATAATCAGTACAGAAAACTAATTAGAACTAGTGCATAACAAATAAATTTTATTATTTGCCGAATAACACAAAAATATCTAGAAGCGGAACCAAACAAGCGACAACTCACCAACGCTCAAATGTAGGCTATCCTCTATGGCGTATGGCGTAGCCTAATGGCGTAATAGCACTAATTCTGGAGTGCTAGTTGAAGAGTAGCTCTGTAGCTGTGGTGCTAAAGTGCTAGAATGCTTACTTGGCAATTGACAATTAATTTTGTTTGACATGACAAATTCATGGCGTAGCTATAATACAACAAGACGATTGGTTACAAAAACGTGCGTGCGCATACTACACGCCATCTTTAAAATATCTTGGCGGCATATTTAAACCTGGAATAGGTAATACCTAGGAGATAAGTATAATATCGTAGTTTTTACGATTTTGAAAATTAATTGGCTATTTATTATTTTAATACAATGTTTTAAGAGGACATTTCAGTAAAATACAGCAGAAAATTGGTTTTGTATAAAATTTAAAAAACGAACAGTAGTTGGACTACACCAAATATGAAAGTCAAACTGTAAGAAAACTAAAATACCGTATAAATTACTAAATTGAATTTGAATAAATGATTTTTTATTTTTACAGCAAAATTTATCTCAAAAAGTTTCTTACGTGCAAAAATTTACTGTCGTAAAATTGGGCCTCAGTTTTTGCAGATATCTGCGTAAAGATCCAGGCAAAAAGCTTTGCCACAGGCCTACAGTAGTTCATAGCCATCCTTCACTTTTTGGCTGGGCAAATCTTGCAAGTTGTTCTTAATCCGGGAAGAGCTGGAACTGAAATCTCCGTTGGGCCAAAACACAGCAGATGATACGATGATAGTACCGGTACTTAATGATACGATGATAGTACTTAAGTTCCCAAGTTGTCAAGTGTTGTTCAATCCATACTCATACAATTATTCTCTCAGGATTGTTTTTCTAGTTACAACCCTAGAAAGTTATCCTTAAGAACCTAAGATCCTGTTCATTTTATCCAAGGAATTAACACCTGCAATGTTGATTAAGTCAAAAAAGGCACAAAGTACTGATCTTTTTGTTTTTCTAGAGCACGATATTACAATGCACATTTTTTGGTCCAGAGTATCGACTCCACTTTAGCCTGGTTATAATAGTCAACCGTTAATGGTTTTCCATTAGTTTGGCTTACTCCCTTGTCTTGGTGCATTATTGAAACAAGGCAGACTACTTTGTTCATCTTGGGTTTGTATGACAAAAGTGTTGTTGTCTCACTAAAAAGGTATTTGGAATCGCCTATTTCTCCGTTCTTAGTTAATTTCATACAACTATTAATCTCTGGTTTGTACGGGGATAGTGAATAAAACTGTTAATTTGTAGATATTCTTTAGAAGTTCATCAGCCAATGGAACAGTTAAGAACCAATTGTACATTGTTATGTTACAGTTAGAACTGCAAAACGGATCAGTGAGTTTCTTTTCGTAGTAGTGGTAAAGTGGAACTTTCACAGTTGTTTTATTTTCCCCTAAATAATGCTCTGCAGGGCTTCGAACCCATGGAGATAAACCACTATCTTGGATGATCCACCGTAGAGTTACAACTGCTGCGACTCCGCCTAGATGGAGCTTCCTCAATGCATGCCTCTAATTTTTTTTTAATAGTGAGAAGTGTGTCTAGTTTGCAGACATTAGGATTTTCTCTAGATACTGCTACCAAGCTCCCCAATGCATGTCCATAGGGGAGGGGGAGGATGTTTTAGTGAGGAATGTTTCTCACTTGCATGTAAGTGAGAGATGAGTCCCACACTACCTCTCTGGTGAGAGGTCTGAGTAAATACATTTCATCCTACTGAAAAAAAGCTTCGAACCCACAGGCTTAGCCTGAAACACGCACGCCAATCAGACAGCAAGTTCTCCCACACGTCAGCCCTTTTAGGGCCTAATCAGAGAGGCTTCACCTCACGCCCTTAAAGCTACAATAATTTGTCCTACATTCGGCCCTTTTTAGAACCGAGACACGTCCCATAACTTTTGCACCAAAATGAACTATTTCCCAAACACATTGTTAATATTAAATTTATTCTTACCAATGCGGTAACAAATTGGAATCGTTTTCCACTAAATGCAGAACTATAAACATTACCACGTTGAGATGTATTAAATATGTCTGGCGTATTTAGGTCATTGTTTTTGCGAAGGGCAAGAAATAATAAAATACCCAAGTGTGCCTTTATTTCTGTTTAATTTGTTTGACCATTTGAAAACTTAATTGGCTTAATATGAAATTCGTTTTCTTACTACTTCACTCATAAAATCTGTGATGGAATTATTACTACACTAGCTGTTGTACAGTGGCTTCGCACAAGGTCCAAAGTTTCGCCACATAGTAATAATTTCTCCAAAACTACCAAAGGGATTGGAACGAAATTTGGTATGTAGCTTCTTCTAGCGCCATAGGTGCTAACTAAGAAAGGTTTTCAAAAAATTCGAAAAATCTTAGAGGGGTTTTGGGTAGGTCAAATTTACTAAATACGATCTCTCCAAAACTACCAAACGGATTTGAATGAAATTTGGTATGTAGCTTCCTCTAGGGCCTTAGGTGCTGGCTAGGAAAGGGTTTTAAAAAATCTAAATTTTAGGGGGTTTGGGGGTCAAAGTTACTAAAAATCCCCATAAAAATATAGCATAATATATTTATTGATATATTTTTTTGGTTAATATACATTTAACTTTGATTTCTCTATCGATCAATACAAATCCAGATCGGGGCATCAATCTATATATTTTTCTGCCCCGATCTATATATTTATCATCATATCTAATAAACGATTTGTCTAAACATGGTGAAATCTCAAACAATACATACTATTTATGGGATAGATATTCCAAT
Source organism: Philaenus spumarius (assembly GCA_018207615.1). Classification (NCBI taxonomy): domain Eukaryota; kingdom Metazoa; phylum Arthropoda; class Insecta; order Hemiptera; family Aphrophoridae; genus Philaenus; species Philaenus spumarius. The sequence continues at coordinate 267,064 of JAGFPH010000935.1, forward strand.
TAAACAAAATATTGTACGGTTATAAGTATTACGAATTTTTTTGAAGGGTAATATTGGTAAATTGGATTTTTTTGTTTTATTGCCTACAGACTGATCACGATTTCTTAAAATGTATATAGCCTTGAAACAAGAAACCTGGCACAAACAACTGTACCTTACCCCTCCCTCACTTTCACTTTCCTACTCACTGACCGCAAGGCACTGGTGCATTAGTTGGGCTTATCATGTAATGTTCTCATTCCTCTAAACCCTTCTATTCCTGATACTCACGTTCCTTCTTATATTGCGGAGGATAATATTGGGGAAATTGGGCAGTTTTCAGACAGTGATCTAAAAAACTCCAAGTCTCCGTCGACAGAACCGTGTGTTTGTCATCTGATACTGTTGAGTCAGATCATTGTTATATTGTTCAAACCACCCAGAAACGTGGGAAAACGGCGAAAATGTTTTTGTATTACTAATCGTGCTAAAGCACATAGGGAGTCTGACAAAAGACACAATGCAAAAAATCCTGCCGTAAATCGAGAGGCTGTCAAAAGATGCAATAAAAATCCTGCCGTGCATCGTAAGGCTTCCAAAAAGTACAGTCAACAAAATCCCCATGTCAAAATGACTGCCGTTCAAAAATACAGTTCTAAAAGATGTCACATGAAGGTGCTTCCATGGTCTGAAAAGTCAATGTCAGGGTTTCACTACAACTGCAACACCGATTATCACAAAGACAAAACAGTTGAACTAGGTCCTATGACGACATGTAAATGGTATACAGCTATGAAGTGGTATAAAAGACATGGTTTAGAACCTAAAATTCATATCATTATGACCACAGATCATGTAATATAGTAGAACCGGCACCAATGGCCGGGCGGGGTGGAGTGATGTGATTCAAACCTCCTAGCTGTTTCTCCACTCTCTTGCCCTCTCAGTTCCTTCACAAGCGCTTTCTTAATTACCTTTTTCTGGTGAATTGTAACTGTTTTGCTCCGATAAATAGTTTTGTGGAATGTGTTTTTTTTTTTTTTGCAAATGAAGCTTACAAGGGCTTAAGCCCAAATAGTTGTCAGTTAGACCTACTTTATGCAATTACATTAATGATTGTTTTAATGAATTCTGAATAATTATAATTACTTCTTTGCCTTACTGGACCGGTTATATTATATAAATACCTGTAATTCGTTGCTGCTCGCAGTCCTATGTATATCTATTTTCTCAGATGACGACCGTTTCGCCTATTTGTCAGGCATTATCGAACCCGTCACAAATTCAAATAAATAATTAACACATTAATTGGCATTAATTTGCATAATGCACGTCATATAGTTGCAATTTAACATAAATGCGAGCAGCAACGAATTACAGGTATTTATATGAATTCTGAATGTTGTGAAACTTATTAATATTCGGACAATAAACAAAATAAATAAAACACATTTATTACGATTTTGATATTATCTTTATTTTATATTGAACCAAGTTTTCAACAATAACAGTGTTGTAAATAACTTATTTAAACCATGCTCCACCATGTGAAAGTTTAAGTGAAATAAAATAAATATTAGAAACTTAACAATTTAGTTTTATTAATTTTGTTTTACTTCATTGTCCGAATGTTTATAAGTAGTTAACATAACATATTTTTTAGGAGGGTAAGTTTCATACAAAAATTTAACTTTTTGAAATTGTATTTATGTTTACATATTTTATTTGGGTATTTAAGTATAGACAAAAAATATTGTCCCTGGAACAATACTAATTTGTTGGTTCTCGATCTTATTTTATTTTTTGTGGATTTGATCGTTGATCTCATTTATGCGATGAAATACCCTTTTTTTAAAAATAATATGCCCCTATGATTTTTAAAAGTAATGGATAATGAATGAGCTTCTTGTTTTAATAAGTGATCTGTTGAAGAAAACCACCTTTACCCACGCACTCTTTTAAAAGCAAACTTATAAAAAATTGTGTTATTATTAAAAATTATTAAATTATTAAAAATTTATAAAAAACCTAACATAAGTAAAACAAGGGAAGTGAATGTATTTAGGAGATTAAAGCGTACCATCGAATAAAAGAATCGCCAAAACTAAATCGAAAAGAGTACTTTGAATGTAATAATATTATTTAAAACTAGAGGGCTCTTTAAAACTAGATGTTTTACCCCCTGCTCGCTTCGATCGCCAACCCTCGAGGTGACTCGCGTCCAAGCAAATGCAAACAGGTTATTTTATATAAATAGTCCCTACTATTAAATTATAATATGTATTATCTATTTTAATTAGGATGTCACCTAGTGATTTCTTATTTTTAAATTCCTTATTTTTTTTAAGGCGAAAACCCTAGGTGGTTATCATCGCCTGGCCTTAATTTATTAAGGGTTTATTCTCTAGTGTTAAGGAAAGTATGACAGTCAACATTTTTACTACATTTTCACCCCTTTGCAGCACGCGACAAAATGTCAATTTATGATACTTTTTTTATGTATGTTGTAAAATATAAATGTAAAAATTTTCAGCTCACTAACTGTTGAAGGAAAATGTAACAATTAATGTTTATTGTTTTGGGGGTTGTTTTAACCCTTAAATCAAAACTAGTTCTAGCCTATGTTACTCAAGGATAGTGTAACTTTTTATTAGTAAAACTATTTTTTCAATCGGTTCAGTAGTTCCAGAGATTATCCCCTACATACAAACATATAAACAAAAGAATTTTACCACCTTATAATAATATTAATAATAACCCAAAAGCTAAGATGGTAAATAATGATGTTCAAATCAAATTATTTCGTATATTTTATAACAGCAGTTATAATAAAGGTTAAACTATTTTTTCAATCGGTTCTGTAGTTCCAGAGATTACCCCCTACATACAAACATCATACAAAATAATTCGACCACCCAGCTGGACCGCTGACGTGAGTTGAGCAAATTTCCAAAATTAAGTTTATATGCCTATGTTTTAGGGTTTCAACCAACAATTTGGGAATAGGTCTACTCACGAAGGCGTTGAACAGCTGTGTATTTGTGCGCAATATATTAGTAGAATTTGTTTGCGCCTAGTGGCCTCGCGAGTTTGCACCACTTGGTTTTAAACCGGGTACTTTTATGGTATTTTACGTTTTGATCGATTTTGGGGGAACCAAGCGAGCTATAAGGTCGCGTAAAAAAGTTAAATGAGCAGAATAACATCCTACATTAAATTTTTAGAAAAAACTCTAAAAAAATTTCATTCTCGTAGTAAAAATCTCAAAAAGTAGTTACTTCCGGTCAAAAAACGAACTTCCGGTTGTTGAATTTTTTTGGCTAACAAACTCGTCCGAGCGACATAGACAGTCAACATGTGTACCAAATTTGAACCAAATCGGACTTAAAATGCGGCCGCTAGAGTGCGAACACATATATACATATATATATATGATTTTTAATGACACCCCAAAACGTGTTCTGGTGACCATGATCGGTGCTCATTTGCTACTCCCGACCTTGGGTCTTACCATAAGGGCCACTGCAATAGCTCATTTTTCCTATGGAAATTCGCTAAAAACAAACTTTACCTCTTTATAATATTAGTATAGAGCATAGAAGATCCATAATCGAAGGTCCATAATCAAAGTTACTATATTGACGGCTATGGTAGAAGCGTAGTAAGATGAAGGTCTGCGTCAAAACATGTCACGCCCATTTACGAAGCAACTGCAGCTATTGGACCATTGGACGTCTCATTTTGGCAGCATAGTCAGCTGACACTGACAAAAACTTGCTCAGTTGAGGGAGGTTGAGTCCATCAGTCGTCGTCTGCTACGGCTTTTTAATAGTACGTACATTAGTCGTTTCGTGTGTACAGTTATTATAATTTAAAAATGCCAAATATAATAAATGAAGTAAAATTAGATTTTAAAGACGTTCTTTTACGACCGAAAAGAAGCGTATTAAAAAGCCGAGCTGAAGTAAGTAATAATTATAGATACTACTGTATTTCTATTTCTGCAGATCAAACTATTATAACCTGAGGTATTATTGATGTAACAGTAAAGTTTGATTTTGTTTGATAGTCTCTTTACTTTTTACTTATTTTAGGTGAATCTCTTCAGAGAAATCACATTCCGGAATTCTAAACAAACATACAAAGGAATTCCACTGATTGCTTCAAATATGGATACAGTAGGAACATTTGAAATGGCTAAAACATTAGCTAAGGTTAGTTCTTGACCATAACCCAAATAATAGGTAGATAATTTTATCTTTTGTTTCTAGGTCATTACTTTGTTCACTGGCCAGATTTTAAAAATAACTGATAATAATAGAACAGCCTCTACTTAACACTATTTAGCTAAAGCTGAATATTATTCTAATTTTCCGTAATATTATTTTTAGAATAATGTTAAAACTTAAAATCGGGTTTTAAGATAACCTTAAATTGTGAACACTTCCTTTATTATAATATAGATGTATGGGTACACATTACAAAAGCCTATTAGTATTATCAGTGTTGGAAAGATTTTTAAAAAATATTACAGGATTATTTTTTGTTTTTTTAGTTAAATCTATGAATCTAAATTTATCTCAAAAGTCAATAGGCTAATAAGTTATTAGTTTTACTTTTAAAATGTGCTTCTTACTTATTAAAAATTTATATGTTTATTTAGATCCTGTGTTTTTCGCTTAAGTAACATTTCTAATAAATTGTCAAAATATTTATGTACAGCATAATTAGTTAACTTATAGTATGAATTGCCTGTAAGAAAAAAAGAATATTTTAATAACACAATTTAATGTATGTAAGTTAGAACTTCAGGCCATTTTTTTTGCAAAATGTTGAGGTAGGCCGATCCTAATGGAACTTTAGCCATATTATCAAAAAATCATGTGAAGTATTGATCTAATTTGATTAACTTTTGTAGTTTGAAACCTTCCGGACAACCTGTAGAAAAAACACCTTGAAAATTGGAACATTGGTTCTCGAATTATAAATGAACAGTCAGAGAGATATTATGTTTTATGTGATAAAGAGGGATGTTTTTAAAAGATAAATCAACCTTCATTAATTTGCAAAATTTATAGACAGATTAATTCTTTTTCCAATACAGTTCAGCAGTTTTGAAACTTGGTATTGTATAATTTTATTAAAACACGCATTGTTTGACAATTGTGCAAGTCAACAATATTTACAAAGCTTTAAATTATTATATATCACTAAACAATTTACTGTACAAAACTAAATTAATTAAATAGTAGGCCTACTGTAAAAATCATTTTGTTTAGTGGAATTTATGGTTATTGTTTTTATTTCAGCATGGTTTATTTACAACAGTTCATAAATATTACTCACCAGAAGATTGGGAAGAATTTGCCAAAAATAACGAAGAAACTTTGAACCATATAGCGGCCAGCTCTGGCACAAATGAACAAGATTTTGAGCGTCTTGAAAAAATACTAAACCGAGTACCTGGTATAAAGTTTATTTGCCTTGATGTAGCAAATGGATATTCACAACATTTTGTCGAGTATGTCAGGAAAGTTAGAGCAGCGTTTCCTTCCCATACAATTATTGTAAGTATCCGAGTACTTTTCATTGATTCTTTGATCTTTTAAAAGTAGTTCTGTAATTGTTATCTTATAAATTGCCAACAAAACTGTAACTTTTAATTGTTTCCTTATTAAATTTGTGTATTAGGATCTTATAATAAAATATTATTTCTTTTTAAAATAGCCTTACGTTGTGGAGCCAAATTGTAATAAAAGTATGATTTCCTTTTAAATTGAATTTATCAGATTTCAATTGTATATCTCAAAGCTGAAAGAGCACTACAAATATCTCACTGGTTCTACTTATAGGCTAGGCCTATTCCAACAATACAATAATTATAAGCTTTAAAGTTATAACAAATCTGGTTTATTAAACAATATATTGAATCTCCTTTTACATTTAAATTATATATATAATCTTATTATTACATATCAAACATTTTAATTATTTTATAATTACTAAATATTTAGATCTCTTAACCTCGGGTCAAAAAGGTTTGTGGCTAATTAAGTATGCAATCAGTAGCAAAAAGAATCATATAATTATACTGTAATAAATATTTAAAATTGCTAACTATTAAAGTATAAATTTTCAAATAAATGTTTAATTCCTAATTATGGTTCCTAATTTCTTATAATTTAACAATTTGGTAAGTCTATATTTAACACTGAAGTTTTGGTAATTGTTCTTTAAATGTATTTTAATAAATATGGCCGATACTACCTTCCCTGGAGCTCAATTGAAACATTAATACTTCCTTAGTTTATTTAGAATAGCTGATATTATTTTAGCTCTTGAAATTCGTAATAAAATTATTTCTGCTTCCTTCTTAAATGGATTTAACTATTTATATTGTCTTTATTTTAATGTAATGTTGAATTAATTTTAGAGCCTCTTAACAAAAACGTCTGTATCATGCAATGGTTAACTAGAAAGTAATAAAAGGGCTTAGTTCTTCTTCAAATGAACCCGCGACACTGTGCACTGCCTTACTGAATAGCTTTGCTATACGTTTTCCACTATTAGTCTTATTTAAATCAAATGTTCTTTTTATAAAATCAATAAGGTAAACTTTTATAAGTTTTGCCACTTGTATAATCGTTTTTTACCAATGTTTATAATTATTTATGCCTTTAAAATGTCCAAAATATTCATTTTTTAGAAAAATATAAAAGTATATGTATACGGGTGATAATGTACGCATTGGAAACAGCTGTTTTTAATTCCGATTTAACTTTAATCGATTGTCTTTGCAGTCTGAGTAGGTTATACCACTGCTTTCACTTTCATTTGCTTTGTTTACACATTTATAATATTCCAACACTGTTTTAACACTTGTTTTTCAAATTATTTACAATGTTTCTTAATCTTAATTATACTAAATCTGGTAATACATACGCATAATTATACACACTAATAGATTTGAACAATGAAATATGATTGCATACTTTTCAATTTTTTGTAATTACATTTTACAGTAGCCTAGGCTTGTCGATTTATTTTTATAAAAGAAAAAGGTAAGTTAATTTCTATTTAGCCTTATTTATTGATATTATATAGTTATTTACTGTGTTTAATTATTACAGATAATGAAGTTAAATTACTTTCATTAGGTAGGCTAATTCTTGCTTTAAGTACAATTTTTGAGGTTATATTTTCCCAACTGGGCTAAAATGTTATAACTGTCCTCCAATTTAGAATTTTTATAAAAACTGACAGTTTTTTAACAAATTTTAAATTCCTTAACATAACATTTTTTGGTTATTAACAAGACATATAATCTTAATAATTATTTAACATTCTCAACAACTATATACATAAACATCTTGATATTAACAATTATATACAAACTTCAAAACAGTCAACTGACTAATAATAATTATAAGGAAGTTAAGCAACAACTCTATTGCCAATTCCCTACTGTAATCTCCCCTTACTTATGTATTTACATTTAATTACATTCTTCCCTATCCAAATTCTTCTCATAATATTTCTTGATACTGGTTATATGAAAAATTCCCTTTATCTTTGCAGGCTTATCAATATAAGACAATAAATAGGTTGCTTTTCCCATTTTTTCCTTTATCGCATATGGTCCTGTATAAATCATGAATAACTTTGCCATCTCTCCTCTTGCTTGGTGCGAATACCAACTCTCTTTTAGCAACACCCTATCTCCTTCTTCAAACTCTGCCAATTTATGACTGTCATTATATCTCTGGTTTCTTATTTGTCCTCTTTTTCTAATCCTTTGTGCTGCAAGCTCAATTTTAATTTCTAAGTTCTCATCATCATTATCAAAAGATTCAAATTTTAAAATATTATGCCAAAATCTGGGTGTCTTTTTGTTTAATTGCAGTTCATTTGGTGTATATCCTGTGCTGTCATGTGGTAGTTCATTTAAACATTCTACTATCAAGGGTATGAATTTATTCCAATTTCTGTGGTTGCTGTGACAGTATGTCCTAAGACATCGTCCTATCTCCTTATGCACTCGTTCCACCATATTGCTGTTTGGTCTCCTAACAGGCGAGTATATAGGCATCATACCTTTCTCATTGAGATACCTCATCCATCTCTGGTTGGTGAACTGTGTTCCATGATCGGATTGTACCCTGTTTACATTTCCGTATTTATTTATGTAATCATCTAAACTTTTAATTGCAGCCAAAGTTGTCGCTTTCCTTAATGGATAAGCTTGCACAAATTTTGAGAAAGTGTCCTTGATCACAAAAAGGTATTTATTTCCTCCTGTCCCTGTGTAACAATTCAAAATATATCCCTATATAAAATTCATTTAAAATATCAAAAGAAACCATTCATAATTGCTGAACTAAACACGCATGAGTGCGAGAGAGAGGAACAGACTACTATAAAGGCAATTCATTCACAAGTTGAAGCAGCGACACCTAGCGGCAAAAAATCGTAAATGATTCATTAATAATATAATAACATCCGACTTCCAACTACATTTTAAATAATTACCAGTACTTCTCGATCTCAAATTAATATCATTCCCACATCAAAATTAATCTAAATTAAACGACCAATCCATATAATATATAATAATAACTCAAGAGTAAACCAATCGACCGAAATCCACCTTTTAAAATACACTCGAAGCTAGGCCGATGTACGAAATTGTAGGCCTATTCCAAATTAAAACCACCGATCCCAAGGAAACTAAATTCTAAATCAAAAAAGGAACAGAACCAACGAGTAGAACAGAAGATTTTACATCAAAAATGTCTTTGGAAAAATATGAAAAGAAATACCGTTAAGCTAGTAAAGTTCTTCAGAGTATATGAATATTCGATTAAAACCTGGAGAACGAGAGGCCATGTTTGTTTAAGCCCAGCCCACAATCACGTGACCGCTTATGCCGCGGAAACAAGGCTTTTAAACGACCCGATAAATAATTATATTTGTAGACCTTAGATATTAGATATTAAGTTGTACAAGGAGCTATTTTAGATATTTTAATTTAAAGTTTTATTTAATCAAATTCTATTTAATTTTACCATTCTATGTTCTTTAAAAAACCAAAATACATCAAAATTTCATTAAAATCATACAAAACAAATACACTACATTTCCAAATACACATTTTCACATAACAATCAAAATCCCACAAGAAATGAAATTAACCAGGCCTTAATGTACCATTTCCTGAGGGCCTAAGGAAGCCAAATTGGGATCAAACCCAATTAATTGTTGCTGAGACATCAAAGGGAGCAGACGCTGTGTTAGAGCCCACCAAACCACAAGTTTCAAGACCATTTTGAAGTCTATAACAACTGCCAACGTTAAAATAACCTTTTATAAGTGAAGTGACTGAACAGTATCAAATTTTAATAAACCATTCTTTTTCAAGAAGAAGACAATATATATAAAAATTGGGTGAGATCAATCCACATAACTATTCATCAAATTGGATATACTCCAACCTTTCCTTTGCATATTTAAATTCAAAGAACTATACCAGTAAAGCTGATAAACTTTTATAAATATATATATACCATCAAGATTTCAACTTTTATCAGAACTTTATCCTTTTATATTAACACTAAATTCATACATCTACTTACCCATACACTTTCCACCTTGTACTAAGTTATTTTCTCCTTTGTTTTAATTATCCTAATTCTTAATTTAAATAATTTGTATAATATTTGTTTCAATTTAATATTGGTAAGAGCCGGCACCAACCTACCCGAGATTAAGAGTGCTCATTGGGAAATAATTCCCTAAAATAATTTTGTATATATTTGATTTTGAGCTAAATAACTATTAAACTGTAGATATTTTTCTGATTTTTTATTGATAAATAAAAGAAGATTTTATTGTAATTATAAACCTGTGTCCTGAGTCAAATCATTTATCAAATTAATTAAGCTAGTAAGCAGTGTTACAGTTCATTATATTGAGAATAATATAAAAGTAAAGTTTTATAA
>JAGFPH010000935.1:297040-316297 GCA_018207615.1 Philaenus spumarius
ATATGGTCTGGAAATCTTAAATGTTGTAATCAAAATAAATTTAAATATCACTTTTAAAATTAATCGTGATATTAATATTATTCAAATTATTTTCTCCAAATTTTGTTAACATATTTGTCAAGAATATATTAATATATATATTAACCATAGGATAATTTATTACAGAACATATATACCTTTAATTAATTACGGTACTTAATTGTTCTCGGGGTGTTGATGGTCGAGCTGACTTTTACAAATGTCCTATATAAATGCAAATGTACAAAACAAAAACAAACGTTGATAAAACAAAAATTAATTTGAGATTGACGATAATAAAAGATTTGGTTTAAATATATTAAGAATGATATTCAGATTACCTATTGCAAGTGATTGTTCTCAAATAGAATAGACATTCTTTTTCAGATTTAATAGCACAAGAAAAGTTTCAAAGTTTAAATGGGATGGGATTTTGAGATTTAAATTTGATGCTTTGAATGTTTATAGTCCATAGAGTGTCAAAACTTTATATAATAATTCACTAGATACTTATCAATGTTCTTTGAATTGTCCTGGTTACTGATGAGTGCACTTTTCCATTTAAAACTTTACACAAATAACAAAAACATCTACTCACTAGAGCGTCTACAACTCGAATAATGTGCGTCGGTTCTTCATTTTAAAATTCCTGATGCATAAACCGTATTCCCATTGGCTGGTTTTCTCCATCCCATAGCAACGGGTATAAAGCTGATGATTTGGTCTTAGATAAACTCCTTTTGGCTTTTATTACTGATATCTCATTGAAATTTGATTCCTTAGGTCTTTATTTAACCTTCTGTTATCCTAGTTAATTTATTTTAAATAATAATTTTTATACAATAAGTGGCTTAACTTTTCAGGTTTGTAGGTGGGTTTAGGAATTTTAATCTATGTATTACTTCTCGTCATCTTGGGTGCATTTTAAATATATTTATTATATGGTCAGCTATCTTAAATTCTAACTGTTCACTTTTACATTAGGCCTATAATTTCCTACAAATTTTAATAAATGAATGTTATTTATTAATAATTCTAAAATTTCTACGGATGTATATTCTTTTTACATGAACGTCACAGTTTAAATTTTTACATAGCGACGCAAAGCTGCTCCTATTTTCTCTCGTTTGTATTTTAACGTATTAAAATAATTTTTGATTCCTTCAATGAAGAATTGATGCATTCTGACAAATTTAACGTATAAATAAATGATATTGTAATGTAACATTTTGATCGGTTAAGCTTAGTTGGTAATTTACTCTATACTTAACTATGAATTTAAGTTGTTCCTGAATTATGACTCGTTTGAGTGAATCGTAGGTGGTGGTTATATTTTTAATACAAAAGAACAGTTTTGCACTGTTGTATAAAGTAAAATAAGGTAAATATTAAATAAAACCTATACTATCTAAAATGGAATCACTGTCTTTGTACTTATGTGTGTAGGTTATATATGGCAATCGATAGACCTTCAAATTCGTTAACATGATTTTTTTCTAAATGCCTTTATGCCAGTTAGACTACTGAAGATAGGGGCATAACATATCACACATAAACCAAAAACCAATAAACTAGCCTAAGTAACTGTGCTGGAGGTTCCAATTGTAGCAAACTGAACAACTGCACTAACTGCTTTGCCATGCCTCTACCCTGGTACATGATAAGCAATGTTTTATATTCAATTTACTGTATATTATTTATGATTTTTTGGATTATTTTTTTTCCAGCTTATATTTAGTACAAACCAGTATTTTATTGCCATACAAATTTTATCTAGGCCTACCTAACTGTTCTGACGGGGATTTTTACCTCGGTAAATATGTACAACTAAAAGGATTATAAAACTGTAGGTCTATTTGTTAAAATTTTGTATTTATATACATTATTATTTATCTAAAGAAAGATAAAATTATTATCTTTTAATTGTTTTTTTATTTCATATTGATAGATCAAATGATTTAGAAATTATTAATATTATAAATAAATTAATAATCGAATATGTTTATATGGTATACAAAGATGTACGAATGTTTCCGAAGCTAAACGAACTGGAATTTCTTCTTTAAATTTGTATAAACGAATATTATATTAATGATAAAAGGTTGTATTTATATTCAGTTTATAACCTAAAAGCAAATCTTATAACCTACTATAGTACACATTTGTTGTATAAAACATATTTAAAAAATCAACTTGACAAGAAATTATAATGATTGAGGTTGTAAACATAACACCAAAGTATAATCTACTGGATTTTGTTTAAGTATTACAGCTGATGGGTGAAATCAGCTGTTATATTATATTTTACTCATGTATGTATGTACGCACGTGACATATGTATGTATGGACGTACACTCGCTTTCATAGGAGTTGATTGATGAATCATATCTTATTTAAAATTTAGTACACATAATTACTTTTTCCTCTGTTGAGTAGGCTGGCAATGTTGTAACTGGTGAAATGGTTGAGGAGTTGGTGCTTTCTGGAGCTGATATAATTAAAGTGGGAATAGGTCCTGGATCTGTGTGTACTACGAGAATGAAGACCGGAGTTGGTTACCCGCAGTTGAGTGCTGTTCTGGAATGTGCGGATGCTGCCCATGGCTTGCAAGGTCATATTATTTCAGTGAGTATTAGATACAATAATTTGAAACGGAAGTACAAAAATATTTTATTTATCAAAGCTATTTTATACTGTTTCACACAATTTATTATTTCACTAAATATTATACAAGTGGCAGAACTCAGACTGTCTATTGTAATGACAGATTTTCTTATTCTAGGCGCTAAATAAATTTGGTGTTCCATTTTTACCCTCTATTTTTAAAATAATACGTGTTTCAAAAAGTACTTTACAACTTTGAAAAATCATATTAAATTATTCAGAGAACCTACAGAAGTGATTGTAGTGTCAATTTGTATGGAAACACATTAAGTTTTTACTTGCGTAGTTTGTTAGTGCCGAATCGCACCGTCATGAGCGCTAGCGGCAGTTGGCTGCCTTCACTGGACCCAAGCGTGTTTGCTGCGTATTTTGGTTCGAAGAATCACAGTCGGCGACAACAATTCAGTGTAATTTGCATACCAAGTACACTAAAGATCCTCCTAGTAGGCCTACAATTTATGAGTGGCATAAATGTTTTGTAGGAACAGGGTGTTTGGTACAACATGAGAAATCACCAGGTCGTCCAAGCACATGCTGACAAAGTGGTTGAGCAAGTGAGACAAAGTTTTGTCAACAGCCCTATGAAATTGACCCCGCGAGCTGCAAGTCCCACATACGACTGTTTGGCGAGTGTTGGAAAAACTTTTGCATTTAAAACCGTACAAATTTACGATTTTACAAGCAATAAAAGACACTGATAAGATTCCCGTAAGAACTTCTGTGTGGATATGTTAAATCGAGTGGATGAGGATGAACATTTCTTGGACAACATAATCTTTTCAGACGAGTCGTTTTTCACTTAAGTGGCAAGACACATAACTGTAGGATTTGGGGCAGTGAAAATCCACATCAAACTTTGCAACATGTTCGTTGTAGCCCTAAACTTAACGTTTTTTGTGCATTGAGCAAGAACAAAATTTACGGTCCTTTTTTTCCAAGAGAGAATCATCAACGGGATAGTGTACCTTTACATGTTACAACAATTTTTGATACCACAGATCAATGAGGATGATGAAGAATGCAATGTTTATTTCATGCAAGATGGCGCACCACTTCACTACCCGACTGATGTCCGAGATTTTCAGAATGATTGCTTTCCAGGTCAATGGATTGGCCGTGATGCGCCAATTGCATGGCCCCTACATTTCCCAGACCTGAAACCACTATATTTTTTCTTATGGGGCTTCATCAAGGATATCGTCTATGTACCTCCTTGGCCGGCTTCTCTACCTGAGCTTAGAGCGAAAATTTATGCCGCCGCTGAGCAAGTTACTCCTGCAATGCTACAGCGAGTTTGGGTGGAAATTGACTACCGATGGGATGTGTGCAAAATTACCAACGGAAGCCACATAGAGCATCTTTAGTTTAAGATAAAAAAACTTAATGTGTTTCCCTACAAATTGACACTACAATCACCTCTGTAGGTTCTATGAATAAATTATTATGATTTTTCAAAGTACTTTTTGAAACACCCTGTATAAGTCAATGATTAACACCATACTATAGTCAGTCTTTATACTCATGATGTTCAGTTAGTCTAGCAATTGAATGTGTAATTATTATCATGTGTTTTTTCATATCTATTTTTCAATATCTTAGATTTGTTTAAAATTTTTAATTTGTTTGAAACTCACTCGGAGAGGTTCATTGCCAAAACACTAGGCATTGAAGGGACCTTAAAATTTATTTCCGATATTATAGTATGACAAAAAGTTATTTGTTGTACATTTTAGTAAAATTATTGAATTATTGTCTTCCTTCACTTATAAGAATATCGCAGCTAGTAATTTGAGGTATATTATAAAAAAGTTTGAATCAAATAATGCATTTTATTGTGTTGATACATGTTAAAAACAATCATAAAATTTCTAATGTTTGCAAATATTTACAAATGTAAATTACTTATGCATGATTACTATTTTATAAAAACTGTTTTATATATACACCCACCTTATTTTTTACCCTACAGTGCAATCCCTTGCTCTTCCTGTTGTCGAATTGTCAACACCACAACACAGCACAAACAACAACACAAAAACACATAAAAAATGTTGATTACCGATTCAACGTGGTCGTCAAAGTCACAAAAAACACTGAACACAAGAAGAACATGAAATCACACAAATTGTCTTGTTTCTCAAAGATTGATAACACTTCGCTTCTTCAGAAATTGAAATAATATTACGTGCCTTCCGATGGACGAAGCGTCTAGCTTACTACGCCGTAATGTCACCGACAAACCTCGTGTCCTATCAGTTGTGCTAACATTGTAGACCTGAACCGCTAGGGGAGGGGGGTTTAATCAACCCGCCATTCTGAATTTTTCCCTCTATTTCATTTTTTATTAAAGGGATATAAACATGGGGAAATGAGACCGTGGTCAAAAAATAAGGTGGGTGTATCCTATAAAACAGTATTTATAAAATAAATATCACCCCACCTAAAAAGTTTAATGTCCTTTAGAACAAAAATGATTACTATTGTTAAGGTTATTGTTTTATGTGTTTATGTGTTACATTGTTTTCATATGTATCTTATTGCACACCTATATTTTCATACCGTTATGCTTGTATAAAATTAAATCTGTATTCCTATAAGTCGATAGTGTGTAATTCATTTCATTTTATGGTTTAGGATGGTGGATGCACATGTCCTGGAGACGTAGCTAAGGCTTTTGGTGCTGGAGCTGATTTCGTAATGCTCGGTGGAATGTTGGCTGGACATGATCAGTCGGGCGGGGAGATTCGGCATAAAGCCGATGGTACTAAGGTCAAATTGTTTTATGGAATGAGCTCTGATACAGCGATGAACAAACATGCAGGAGGTGTGGCTGAGTATAGGTGAGATTGTACCCTATCCTGTTGAAATTTTAGTTCATATATGTAGAAATATCTATACTAATAAAGTGTAGAGAGTTAATTTGTTATTTAGTGGCACTCAACATTCAATTGGCAGACATTTTTCTACACACTGTTTAGAGGTGGGTAAGAGGACGCGAACAGCTTACTGTTCTGTTGTTGAAAATACCTACCACATCAAGTGCCTGTATTGTCATCAAGCAATACTAATTTAAAATCTTAAAACAATTTATTTCCAAATTAAAACAATGTAATTTATTGTTTTGGAAGTTGTACGAACCCATCTTCTCTGGCAAACAATAGTTCACGAATTCTACAACAGTCAAATCTTAAAAAGAAAACAGAGCCAAACCAAGCATTTTAGATAAGAATGGTTGAAACACAAATTTTATTACCAATTTTTATCTAAAACTGTCTCATTTAGAAAATGTGTTTATCGCAAAAACAAAAAGCTCTTTCTGCTTGAAACTTTCATGTTTAAATAAAATATTTACATAGAACGAATAATTCATGATTTAAAATATACAGTATCAGCTATTATAGAGGAAATTAATAAAAACCACAAATAAATGCATTTAATAAGCTTTCCATTGGGTAAATTTGCCATAAAGTACACCATTCTGTATACAGGATCACAGATTAAGTAAAATAGTCCAGGTCTCCCCTCTGGCTGGCCTGCACAGTTGCTCTACACCACAAAGCAGTCTGATCTGCCACCAAACACTACAAAAATACTACTGGTATAGGTTTAAAAATAATTCTAAAAGTGAGAAAAAACAAGATTTATGATGTATTTTGGATAATATCTCAAACAACCATAAATTCTCTTATCTTTAATAATTCTTTACCCTTAAAGTAAAGGAAGAAGTTCTGATATAACAGAAGTCAGCATTTTGGTGAAAAGGATAAATAATTTAGTAAAGTTTGGACATTTTTTTGTCACTACAGACTTTTGTAGTCATTTCATGGTGTAACTTCCAAAAAAATCTCTACATAGGTTTCCATTTCATGGTTTCTATATCCCAAAACCAAAGTTAACTCAAACATTTGTGTATAGAATAGAACCCCGGTTATCCAAGTTCCCGTATTAAACGAGGCAAATTTAAAAAATAAAAACTTTTTTCAAAATTAATTCTGTTAACTTACAAATAAATTTAAGTTAATTGAATTGATTTCGATAAAGAATTCATAGCTTGAGAGGATTTCTCAATAAGTGGATTTATAATAAAATCTTTTGTGTTAGATTAAACAGAGAGAAAACAAAACTGTCATTTACCTTCTACATCCTGAAAACATTTCCACTCCTTACCCAACGCAATAGCAATAGGTGACCTTTAGCGGACGGGTAGTATAGTGAATGATGAAGCGGTCTTGGGCCTGTTTACACTTGCCTCCTCGGGGCATCATATTTAGGACTCACCATCCTTTCCCACGAGTTGTTTCTTCCCTCTGCTACTGTATTTTGTTCTTTTGTATTTAGTCGGTGTCGGTGTTAAACTTTGTGAATGAGAGTGTCGTTATGAGTGGAAAGCGAAAGCTTGTTGTTTTATCTTTAAATAAATAAACGGTATCAGTTAACTGACACAAACTTTCTCCCAACTTACTGTAATCAAAATAATATTGTTTTTAATTATTTTATTTTTTACTACTTTTTAGAACAAAACAAAAAAATAATATTCAACCTACGTCAATCGTGTAAAAAAATTATTGTCCCAGGCAGGATTCGATCGCGCGACCTTTGAATTACTGGCCGTGGTGCTACCCTGTGCGGCCGCTGCCGCGATGCTAAGATTGACAACACAAACTTGTTTATTTTTAAACATTTCCCCATAGTTATAAAACGCCGAAGTTTTGATAAAAGCGGGTGGTGTCATTTTGTTTGGCATCTTAAGCACTATAAATACTGAAAATTTGATCAAAATCGTTAGAGCTGTTTTTGAAAAATTTGCATTTTTGTAGTTTTTTTATGGGTTTTTAGGGGTAAATTACCCTTAAAAATTAAAAATTCCAAAAAATGAAAAAAACGCCTGGAGATATTAGGGTTTAGTACCTACCTACATACCAAATTTCATGAAAATCGGACCAATAGTGTCCTCTCTGGTCGTGTATACATACAGACAGACTGACAGACAGACACCACTCTAAAAACACTTTTTTGGGTTCAGGGAGCACCAAAACAGATAATTCAACTGAAAATTCAAATTCGAACATTTTTACGAAAACAAAATCCTCTCTTCCACTTAACCTCGAATTTACAAATACATAAAAATTCATATTACAAATAAAAATTAATAAACAAACAAAACTACAAATAATGTATAAAAACTAAAAATATACACATTTATCTCATAAGTATGCTACATTGTAATACATAAACATATACATAAACACACTTACACTCTCAAACACACACACATTCAAGAACATGCCTCAAATCCCGCCCGAAACTATCCAAAACTGTCGGTAGCATTTACATGTGAGCTAAAGACACAAACCTTTCTGCCAGATAGCGAGGCAATCCAGTGAGCAGAATAGCGTGCTATAACAACATGTGATAAACAAAATGTGATAATTTAAAAAAAATAAGTTTTAGAATTGAAATTTGTTTATAATATTTTGTCACATGATCGTCACGTTTTAAGTAAACAATTAACCGTAAACATAAATTTTGAGCACGCCGAAATTTGTTAGCTAATTCCACAGTCATGTCATTGATAACAGTATCACAATAGTGAAAATATGGAAAAATTAATGTTTTCACCAGCTGCACTCTAACATTAAACGGCAAGCAATATTTTACTTTCTTCAGAGTGTGCATGCCAATAAACACTTTATTGCACGTGTCAATAACATAGTCTGTCCAGCTTAGAGTATTGTTTATAGTGAGACCAAGATTTTTTACTTTAAAACAATAAGGCAAATCATTGCCTTTTATTATAAGTTTCGGTCCACTACTTAAATTAATTTTATTTGCGAGTCTTTTAGAACAGATGTACATATAGATTTAGTTTTATTGTGATTTAACGTTAAACCATGCCTAACAGCCCAATCATCGATAGCATTAATATCAACATTTATTGTATCTATTGTCTCATCCATCTCTGAGATATAAAAGTGATTATACACTTGCAAATCGTCAGCATATAAATAAAACCTCGAATAGTTTAGTATATTATTTATTTATTTCTCCAGCTTCCCTTTGATTACAATAGTTTGGCGTTGCCAATGGTAATGTAGGATTTGTCGACAAGTTCACAAAACAATACAGAAGCACAAAAGAAAACACAATAGAAGAAGTGCCTTAAGCACCTCTAAACTCCACAAACTCTTTAACTGAGTAAAAACATTGCTTTATTAAAAATGTTTTTAATTTTTCCTTAAAATTTGTATTATACAAGACATATTTTATATCAGACTGCAATTTATTGTACAGTCTGATTCCCATGTAAAATGGTCCAGCCTCATAAGCCGATAGGCGATGTCTGGGATATTGAAGGACATTTTACCTCGGGTTTTGTGCTTGTGATGTAAGAATCCATCTTGAAATATATGCTTATTTTCATGATCAAAATTTAATAATTCATATATATATATGCACGGCATCGGCATAATGGACATTTCTTTAAATAATGTTTTACAAGATTCCCTATACCCTGCTCCAACCATAATTCTTATTACTCTCTTCTGAATTTTGAAAACTCTATGTGCCTCAGGACAATTACCCCACAACATGATACCATACTTTAATAGGGAATGAAAATATCCGTAATAGACAGATTTTAAAGTATCTTTTTTAACTTGGCTAGAAACTACCTGTATGGCATAGCACGCACTATTTAGCCTCTGGAACAATAATTCCACATGATCTTTCCATCCTGCATTTTTATTTATTTTTAGCCCCAGAAAATTAACATCATCACTTGTGGCAATATTATCGATTTTCGGATTTGCGCTAAGAGATCTCGACCATTTAGTTTTAAAATCTAAAACACAGGACTTATTCATATTAATTTGCAAACCATTACAAGTAAGCCAGTTTTTAATGGAGTCTAAACATTCCAAGAGAGGTTTATTTAAAGAATAAAAGTTTGAATACTGTATTATTGCTGAAGTATCATCTGCAAAGAGAACCATTTTCCCAGTTTGCATAGTATTTGGCAAGTCATTAAATATATAAATATCATAGATATAAATAATAAAGGAACCTTGGGGTACTCCCCTACAAATACTTTCCCAGGAAGACAACTTCTCATTAGATTTAACACACTGGCATCTTTCAGACAAATAGGACTTAAACCGTTTAACAGATTCGGCTGAAAATCCCATCTCCTTCAATTTAGCCAATAACAATGGATGATATACACAGTCAAATGCTTTTGAAAAATCAAACAAAATTAGTAACGTAGCTTTCAGCTGATCCATGGCTTGGCGAATATTCTCTGTAACACAAAGGAGAGCTATAACACACAGTTTAGGCCATCTACAAAAGTTTAATGAACGGAATAATCTTGTGTAGTCGGTTTGGTAAGATTATAATCTGAAATCTTTATATTCTGTCAATTATAAAGGAGGTAAAATTCGAAACTGTATATTATAGGTCTTCAGAAGGAAAAACTGTGGAAGTGCCTTATCGAGGAGATGTAGAAGCTACTATCCTCGACATACTCGGTGGTCTACGTTCAGCTTGTACGTATACTGGTGCAGGAAAACTAAAAGAACTTCCTCGCAGAGCGACATTTATACGATGCACACAACAGCTAAACACAATGTACTCGGTTTAAACTTATTGAATCTTAGGCTTAACAGTATTATGGGATATAATCAAATATTTAAATATATATTTTTTTCTGAATCAAGCACAAAAATATAAAATTTATATAAGACATTGCTTTTTAGTTGTATTGGTATTGTATAGATAAGTACCAGTTATTTTATGTGATAACCAATATTTATTAAGCCTATTTAATTTGCATTTTAACTATTTATTAAAATATAGACAGTAAGTAAAGGCAATTTTTTTAAATTTTAATTAAGTTGTGACAGATTAAGATTTGTTAAAGTTGTTTAGCTTTTAAGAAGATTTTAACATTTATATGATTTATCTTTTAAAACTGATCATAAAAGAAGAAATAAAAATGATACTGGTAAGAACTTTGGTCAGTTTATAAAAAAAAAAACTATTAGTTCCGTATGACTTCAGTTTAAATAGCCTTTCATTTAGTATATTATATAATTCCCGGTTTTGATAGTTTATGTTGATATTAGTAGTTCATAGTTAATTTAATTTTTTTTTTATTTCACTTGATTATTACGAACCATCCAGAACCTTTATGGTTATTTCTACACTTTGTATAATATGTAGCCCTTTGTTAAAATAATGTATAAATAATAAGCTTTTTAAATTATTTAAATGAAAAACTACCAGCACAGTAAATAAAATATAATATTTTATTGGACATAAATTTTACTGACATACTGTATACAGAATGATAAAAAAAAGTAATTTACAAAGACCCGTACTCAATTTAATGGTTTCTGATAATTTGATGAAATATCAGAATTTAATATCAATTTGCGTAAAATTAAAAATGTTATGAAAGGAGCTAGAATATAAATCTTTCAACTTTTTATTTTTGTTAATCGATCAAGTTCTTTTTTTCCAATTTAGATTCATATGATGCACACAAAGTAACCAATCCAATTACAATAATTTTCATTTTATATTCTTTTTTATTTATTAGAAATGTCCAAGTCTTATATTAAATGTGTCTACACACACAATAATAGTCATCCACCAAATGACAGCATAAATGCCTTATTCCTAATTCTAACAATATTATGAACTGGCTCAGACCAAAATAGTTTCAATTGGTATTGAATGATTAATCCAATTGAAGTTCCAGAAGGATAGTAAATATTTTAATTGAAATATTATAAGTTGGTCTGGGCACTCTTTGCATTAGTCTATAATAGGATTAATCCATTTTAAATATAAAGACATAATCAAAATTATGAATATACAAATGAAAATGATTACAAATATTGCCTTTACTTATTTATAATAATTATAATTTATGGACAGTAGTTTACAATGATTAAATATAAGAATTGAAAGTAAATACATGCACAAAAAAATTACATTGTAAGTAAATTAATTTAACAACTACTTTAGATACAGTATTTATTGTTAAAGATGGCTGAAACGATAATTATATATTTTATTATAAGTAGTTTTAGTGATTTCTAAAACAGGACTTACAGTAAAACCTTTCTAAAACGTGATCGTACTAGTAATTTTCTAAATTTTTTGAGATTTTCTTTTTATAAAAGTATATTATTTGAAGAAAAATGTATACAGTTTCAAGTACAGTTTATAGGTTCAGTATATTTGTTTGTTATAAGAAAATGAAGGAAGAAATAAATTCAGTAGGCCTACATAAAAACTAGGATATTTAAAAAAAAATCAACTAAAATAGAATTCATTCTCTTTGCATGTTTGTTCAAACAAGGCTTTTAAAGTGCATCGTCACAATATTCTATCAAGAGATGGCTGAGTGATCTATTTTGCTTCCTTCAGTAGTTCCAGAAAGTTTTTAAAAGCAGCAAATGTCTGATGATCACTCAATTTCAACTCTCTTCCATCTTAGTCCGTTTCTGACTTCATTTCCATTTGCTACTTCCAAGGCCTCTTTTGATGTCTTCCGACATGGAAGCCTTTCCACTACAATGCCAGGTTTAGTTAGGGATGCATTTTACTCAGAATATTCTTTGTGGCCAGATGAATCCAGTTAACCGGTGTAAGAATATTAAAGTTAAGAGATATTGGAACAGGTGGAAATTGTAGATACAGGTGATTGTAGCATGGACGTTCTGTAAAATGATTTTAGTGGGTAAATAACACCCTCATCCATTGGTTCTGTAACTGAAGTTGTTAGAAGGAAAACAGACTAGCATCACATGAGACAAATTAATCTGTGGATGACAGGTTGGACTGTCTAAAAACAATAATCATAAAATTTTTTAATTTTCGTTTGTCTGTTAAAATAATAAAGTCAATCATCTGAGTTGGACCGGATATAACTCCGTTTGGATATTTATTTTCTGTATTCAAGGTTTCCGTTTTATACAGGTTTTGCTGTACTAGCTGGTAGAGATAAAGCGATAGAGTGAGGTGTTTAGATAATCTAATGTTTTGAAATAAATTATAACTTTGATAAAAGACAAAATCTACGAATCAAAGAAAAAAGTGTTTTAAACAAAAATTTCTGTACAAATACAGTGAACCCTCGAGTAATGTCAAAACGAATTCTAGGTCTCGTTATGTAAGGGGGAAACAAATATTTCTGGATTGCTGTCTTTGGTCATTTTTCACATTGTTTATTAAGTAAGCCTGCCCAATTTCTTACTGGCGTTATCTGTGCTCGGTCCACTTTCTTTTGGAACTAAATAAACATTTAAATAATATATATAAAAGTAAAAAATTTGAATGGTACTGTTCAATCGGAAGTGAAATAATTCAACTACGCAGCTGAACCGCAGATGTGAGATGAGCGAAGATCCGAAATTAAGTTTATATATTTATGGTTTCAACAAACTATTTGGGAAATTGATCTACTCACGAAGGCGCTGAATAGCTGCCTATGTGTATGGAATATATTAATAGAATTTGTTTGCACCTAAGCCTCCAGCTTCGTTCCACTCGCAGCGGAAAAACATGTCTTGCGAGTTTGCACCTCGACCTTGCAGCCTTGGATTATGGACTGCTTCGCTCATACAAACTCAGCCGTCGGCCTCGGATCAGAAGAAGCCCCATGGTAAAATCCCTTACGTGGATTTGAACTGGGTACTTTTATTGTATTTTACGTTTTGATCGATTTTGGGTTAACCAAGCAAACTATAAGGTTGTGTAGAAAAACAAAATGTGCAGAATAATATACTACATTTATTTTTTTAGATATAATCTCAAAAAGTATCATTCTAGTATGAAGAATTTTAAAAAACAGTTCTTCCTGTAAAAAAACGTGCTTCCGGTTGTTGGATTTCTGACCTGTGTATCAAATTTGGACCAAATCGAACTTAAAGTCCGGCTGTTAGAGTGCAAACAAAATTTTAATGACACCCCAAAATGTGTTCTGGGGACCATGATCTGTGCTTCTTGACTACTCCCGACCTTAGGTCGTTCCATAAGGGTCATTGCAATAGCTCATCTTTCTTGTGGAAATTCGCTAATAAGGGGTACAGTCACCCAATGCTGTCACTATGGAATTTTTCTGAAGAGTGCGCCACTATAGCTGGGATACAAAGTTAGTCCTGATCTAGTCTGTTATATCGAAAGTCCGTAAAATTGAGGTTCATCAAGTCGAGCATTCACTGTATAACTTACAAGACTATTATTGTAGCCAAACTAAAGTAAATGCTTATTTCCTAGGAGGTACATTTTTCATGAAAGACCATGTTTACTCTTTGGAACAAATCATTTTAAATATCAGTTAGCTAGACCAAATAATGAGCTCTATGTTATAAATTAAAGGTAATTTTTAAATCGTTTCTAGACATAAAATAGCATATTTATGACAAAACTTCAGTTTCTACTAGAAACTGGCTGATTATTGTAGAAACGCAACAATATGTAGATTTATTAACGAAGGTTTTAAAGTGTACCCTAATTACCAACTCACCATTGTGGTAACCTCAACTGACCAATTTTCAAATAAAGTTATTGGTATACATTTTAAAGTATACCAACTAAATAATCTGCATTAGTATGGACATGTTTTAACTGGCAAAATATTTCATACCAGGCCTAAAGCGGTCCTCACACTATTAATGTATATATTGTCAATATGGTCAACAAATATTGATATACTATTTTAATTGCCTCACACAATCATTATTTATTGACAATCTATTTAGTTTTGCGCTGGATGTCAAACCGTCAAAAGCTATTATTTTAGCTTTATCAATAAAATATCGGAAGAAAAATAGAATAAAATATGCTAGAGAGTGGGTTCTAAAGAGAGATGCGTTTTCTCACATGACTTTGTTAAATGAGGTGCGCGTATCTACTACAAAAGATTTTTATAATTATTACTTTCGCATAACTCGGTCTATAAATACTCAGTAGTCGGTCGGTATGCTTTATTTTGTATCCTTATTTCAATATCGTAATGAAGACAGAACCCATAATACAAACAACTCTCTGTAGTTTTCAATGAAACTTATGCATCCGGATTTGTATGTGTTGGTGACTCATCATTTACATTATTTAAATAGTCTGGGAGTCCATAGTTTTGTCCATCAAAGTCTTACTATCTGAAATTCATAAATGCTGTTTATGAACCTGCAGAAATATTTTTATTTAAGTTACAAATAATACGCATATTTTTTCACGAGTGTGCCCTAACTGAAGTACGATTGTCAATCTCCCCCGCAGACTGTCAAATACTTTGGTTTTTATCAAACCAGCCCATCAATATTTTATATATTAACAATCAGTCAATCTTTCTACTCACACCTTCAATAATATTGTTAATACTCTGATTGATCGTGTGAAGGCTGCTTAAAAGATTATATTATAAACAAAAATGTTTTAATTTGTCTACATAAGTTTTTTTTTAATTATTATTATTGATACTTAAATGTTGTTGACATTTTTGTCAATGGTTCTGTTCCTAATTAAAACTCAATTGCTCATTATTTTATAAACAAATCTGATCATCCGTTTATTTTTAACTCTATATTTATTTTTTATTTTTGCTTTCTAGTTTTGAAATTTTTTGTGCTGAAATTCAGGTCATGAAGAAGAGAATTTTCTTCTTTTTTTTTATATTTGGTCCTATTTTCGTAAAACATTTTAGTATCATAAAAAAGATATTTTTCTTTTCTAGATTTTAAACTGGGGTACAGTTAAACAACCCAGTAATCTTTTGTAATTCACCGAATCTAAAATTATTCTCATGTACAATATTGCATTTGAATTTGTTAGTTTTTCAAAATTGAAACATATTTAACAAAGAAAAACCTAGTCTCCTATAAATTCTAGATTTTAGACCTAGTAAAAATATTTAATTAGGTATCCTATTCAGCACAGTTATTATCTTTATAGATTTGTAGCACATATTCTTAGAGTTTTAATTTGTATGTTTTTGATAACGTTTTTGCCTATTATGTAATCAATCAATTGACTTTCCCATAACTATATATTATAACTAATCAATCTCAAATGCAGTTTCATCATATAAATAAGAACTCTGTATACCAATTTCAAATTAATGAATAGTTACTAGTTTTAATAATTGTATTTTTTCAGTGGTATTTTAAAACTGTTTTGTTATATAAATCATTGTAAAGATTTTACTAATAGTATATATAAATTGAAAATTTAGTATTTCAGTTAAGGGTTTTACTAATTTTAAAATTCAGATTGATTCAAAGGAAACAAAATATAAATCATTTAAAAAAAGTTATTGTGAAAGTATATTATATAAAAAGTCTTAAGTTAAAACTTTGCTACAGATAAAATCCTATCCATAGAAATAAGTTATTAACTAAAACCAACTACTATATTAAAATTGTTTCTGTATTCTATTGTATTACATGAAATTCTCCATTAACGGGCAAAACAGTGAACAGTATTTTGTCCACTTTAAAGCACAATACATGTTGAGGATAAGGGCATACATTTTAAAGTAAATAGTGCGTTCTTACTGTTATGAACACAAAAATCTAAGAAATTGTACAGCCGATAGAAAATGTGACACAAATAATTAATTTACTTTTGTAAATATTCATAGGATAATTAAATTTAAATAGTCATTAATTATAACATTTTTATACAGTTCTAATCATTTAGAAAAATTATAGTTGAAAAAAAAGTTATCAGAAAAATTGGACTAATTAGGTTGTTGGAACTCTGATTTTCTCATTTACTAATAGCTAGAATGGAAAATTTTGTTTGTCAGGAATATTACTCATAGTGGTTTTTATTGGAAAAGTAAATAATCAAGTACTATTTAAAAAAGTAAGCAATTTGGTGTGCTTGGCCAGTGAGTGGCAGATTTAGTAATAAATGAAACCCAATACAAAATCCTTATATTGTTTAAGTGTTAATATTCATTCATAAATGTCTCTGCAACTATTTTAGTAAAAAGAGTCTTAAGTCATGTTTTTCCTCACTGACCGGGTCAAAACTACTGATCTTGACATAGTGAAATGCATAAAAATGTTAATTTTTCAACTGTTGTTATTTAGCAAATAAAAATTATCATAAAGGCAGCAAAGTATTAAGAACTTTATGTCTTATTCTTATAAATACCATCCACTTCATGGAGAGTTTGCTATCCACAGAAGGTGAATAATGTATTTAGAAATACCTGTTAAAAGAGAATTTAATGTGCAGCATTTATATTAACTCCCAAACATTGTATGGCTTTATTTTACATTTCTAAGTTTAAGTTTTCAATAATACAGTATATGATCAAGACACGCATATTATTTATTCATTTTCAATTTGTATTTCAAGCCCTAACAGGCTCCTCTTATTGAAATTGCTTTCTATAGGCATTACGCGTTTTATATCAAAGACCACTAAAGAATACCGTTGCGAGGCGGCCAATAGGAAGGGCGCTCAGCGTTGCCATATCTACTAGCCTCGAACACTCCTGGTATTTACTGCTCGAGGCTTGATCGCACAGTTTAAAGAATTATAAATGCGCTGAGCAAGCCGCATTCAGTTATAAGCGTGGGAAGAACGTGACAACGTCGCACTACGGCAATTGGAGCGTTCAAGGTCTGTGTACACAAGCCCATCTCTCAACGGTATTCTTTCGTGGTCTTTGATATAGTATTATCTATTTGATTGAATTTTATAACTAAGATATTTGGGTTAACTATTTGACTGTGTCATTTGTAGCTAGTCATTGAAATTCCAAAGAATAATTAAACGAATTTGAAAACTTATTTTATTTTTTATCATTTATATCTAGTCATTCAAATTATTTGTACGAATTGAAGTTGTAAGTTTTGTTAAATTGTCATGTTTATGAATTCAGTGTATTTTATTTTAAAAAACTGTATGTATTAAATTTGTCTCTGTTATAAAGTAGAAATGTTTTCTTCAATCCCTTAAATCTTCAGATGGCTTAACACCGATAAAACCGCATGCTGCTCCTTTTTTGTTAAGTGGCAACTTAGATGTAAGCTTTTACTCCTACAACTTTTTATTGAGTTACAAAGTCACATACGCACAATGAGCTTAATACACTAACAAAGCTTTTTATGAAGAATAACATGAAAATGTTTCCATAGGAGCAAAATTATTACAAAGAAAATAGTAAAAATTTAAATAATGGGAAGGAATACCCTTAACCCTCGAACCGGCGGCTTTAACAAAAATGGATTTTTTGGCGTGTGCAAGGATTTTTTCAAAAATTTGCCAAAAATAGTAAATAAACCCCAATCCAAAAGTGTTCTATAGCTTTTTTTTAGAGAAAGGTTCAAAGAATTTATATATGCCAGTAAAAAAATGATAGATGTAAAATTTACAAAGTTATTAGCTCAAGAAACAAAAAATGTTCAGTTACGAAAAATAAAAGTTCAACTTTAGGTCTACATAAGAAGTAGTAAACATTTTTTGTAATTTTTTCCATAAATGTAAAAAAGTTTCGTAATTTAGTTCTAAATAGAACTGTATAAAAACATTTACCAATTTCAAATTTATTATTTTGATTACACCAATTTTTATGTTCCAACTACAAGGGTGCTAACAAAAATAGGCCTGGTTTAAAACGTAATTTAGGAATATTTTATTGATTCTGCAGTAAATAACGCTAATCTGGTAATTTACTTTGTTGTCTAATTAAAACATCATTGCCAAGTATATCCTTAATCCTTTGCTGTCGGGTAGCCAAGCCCCAATCCCAGTTAGATAACTCCACTTATCTCAAAGCACTGAGCTGGCCACTACTGTTTCTCTATCAGATTGGCCACTAGTTGTCCTATCCACTATCAATAAGTGTCATGTGTTTTTGTTTACCTGTTGAAAATGTGGATAAGACCTGTTACAAAGACTTGGATGATATTCGCATGTTTTGGAGAAAAACTTGCTTCTTTATCGGGCTCCTCTTTCACTACGATCACTGCATAAAATGCTGTCTTTAAGAGGCCATAGTAAGTGTGGTTTGCCAGTTAATCGCTCTTCTTCCAAATCTGATAGTCGGTGTCTTTTTTTTACGTTTCTCACCAGTCTAATTGCTTGCTAAGCTGCTTCCTAAATTGCCGTTGCCTTATTTTCTGATGTTGAGGTTTGTGTTAAACAAAACGAATGCGTTGCCTATTCCTACTTCCAAAAACTAAAGAAAAAAATTTGTGCTAACATTTAAGAGTCATGCTTACCCGTGGGGAGAAATCACATTTTAGTTACTTTTTATTCCGTAAGCGCTGCCTGTATTAGTGCTCGACACCAAACTCAACTGTCACTGCTAATTCTCCTTTGCCCCCTCCATCTCGTCGGCACACCACACAGAGTGAGAGAGACAGAAAGTTTAACACAATATTTCATTTCATTCCTTTGCCTTACCGTGGCTTCAGTTCAGAATCCTTATTTTATGTTGGTAGCTAAATGCAGTAGTTTGGTGGTTGGTCTGATATAAGAGAAAGTAATGATTAACGTTGAAACACTGATTCGTTTAAATAAAACTACGATATCACTGTTGACACA
>JAGFPH010000935.1:324273-348587 GCA_018207615.1 Philaenus spumarius
GGGGATCTAAGTTATTAAAAAACGACTTCTTCAAAACTACCGAATGGATTGGAATAACATTTGGTATGTAGCTTCCTCTAGGGCCATAGGTGTTCACTAAGAAAGGGTTTGAAAAAATTTGAAATTTTAGGGGGGTTTGGGGGGATCAAAGTTATTAAAAAACGACTTCTTCAAAACTACCAAATGGATTGGAATGAAATTTGGTATGTAGCTTCCTCTAGGGCCATAGTTGCTCACTAAGAAAGGGTTTGAAAGAATTCGAAATTTTAGGGGGGTTCAAAGTTGTTAAAAACGATTTCTTCAAAACTACCGAATGGATGGAATGAAATTTGTTATGTAGCTTCCTCTAGGGCCATAGGTGCTTACTAAGGGTTTGAAAAATTCTAAATTTTAGGGGGGTTTGGGGATCAAAGTTATTAAATCACGATTTCTTCAAAACTACCGAACGGATTGGAATGAAATTTGGTATGTAGCTTCCTCTAGGTTGGGGGGATCAAAGTTACTAAAATCATAATTTCAGATCTTTTATTATTATGACAATAGTGCTTTTATTATTTAAGATCTATATATATAAAAGCCAAATACCACTCACTGACTGAATACTTAAAAAGAATACAATTACGTTAAAAAGACTAAAAATACGAACCACCACGGGCAACGCCGTACGGGTCAGCTAGTAAATTGGATAAAATTAAATGTAATGTAATTATAATTATCAACCAAATATATATTGTTCTAAAGCAGAAAACTAATTAATAGAAAAGTCAGTATTTGTTGACATGCAGTGAAAAGAAATTTATGTTTTATGCATTCAATAAAGGATACTTTGTGAAGAAACACAGTAGAAGTATCTTGTACTAATATTATAAAGAGGTAAAATTTATTTGTATGTCGGGGGTAATCTCTGGAACTACACTGAACTGAATGGAAAAATAGTATTACTAATTAAAAGCTACACTATCTCCGAGTAATATAGGCTATAATTCATTTTGATAAAAACATTTTTTTTCAATATTTGTACATTTAGTCGGACAAAATTCTTAGGTTAGGCCTGATTACCATAGCAACCAATTGAAAAAATAACAGATAAAACAGCTGATTTTAAACTTTGAAACAACTATTTGTACTTATAACTTTTAGGTTAGGTTTTTATTAAAGTGTAGACCAGAGCCTTGCTGGTTCTTTTGACCTTTATTGTAACTGCTGTTAAAAAATATATGAAATAATTTGATTTGAACATTTATTTACCACCTTAGCTTTGGGGTTATTTGTAATCCTACTCCTTTATTATAAAGAAAACATAACATGATTATATGTATTGGAAGTTCCAACGGGGTTGGCGTGCCGAGCACGCAGGGGTTTCCCCTAGTATTTAATAATTTAGAAACGTACATTTTTGAAAAATGTCAATCCCTATTCCTTAAAAAGGTACTTACCTAAATTATTAATCGTACACCCTATTCCGGGAGGCTAAAATACATAAAATGAATGAAATATACATAGATAGATAGTATGTAGAAGATTGTGTAGTTTGAAGTGCAGCATAGTAAATTCACCAACGTAAACAAGTTCGTGGAAACTGTGTAGTCTTTAAAAGGGCAGAGCAAAATCATCTGGCATGTTTTGAAGTGAAACTTCTTTAGGGCAAATTGGCCCAGATCAGATGAAAAGTATAGTCGCATTTTCTTTAGCCACGGTAGCATGAGCTGCCTTATTAAGGCAAGAACTGAAACGTTCTCCTTCTCCGACCGGCAGTTTCTACTATCTCCGTCGCACGCATCATATACAGTCTACGCGCATGCACTATGTTAATATAATACGTAGCATAGGGAAAAAGAAGACGCTTGCTTTTATACGGTACATTAGCTGAACACATTTTAATATTTATTTAACTTTTGTTTAATTATTAAAGTTAGTGGACAAAACAGCTGTTACATGTTTGAATTGTTTATTGTCAACATATGCAAAAAGAGCAATGCATAAAATCAACTGTTTCTAGAACCTAAGAAGTTTTACTTCTTAAGGGTCTGCTCCAGTAAACGAGAAAGCAACAGGAAACGCACTTCCGGTATCCCCTATCTAAAACAGTGCAATTTCTTGTAGCTGAACGCTTTGACATTGCCTCATTTCAAACCATTTTATAAGTCTATCTTTTGTAATTGAGTGTTGAAAAAAAAACTGAATATTCTTTATAAAATTTTGGATCTGGCTTGCAAATTATTTTTCATTATTAATTTTTTATTGTGTTGTTAAAGGACTGGTATTAATTATATTTTAAGATTTTGCAAGAACATACTAAACTATATTTTGTCTTTGTTGTCTGTTATAATTCATGTTCAAATTTTTATAAATCAACTTTAGTATAATCTTTTAAATAGAACATATCATTAAATCTAGATTATCCACTGTTATTGATTTGTTCTGTGCAAAACAAACTTAAAAGTTAATTTTTTATAACCGTCATAATGTACCGTCACTCCAACACATTTGTAACGAGTGATTCTATTGAATATTTGACCCACTAAAAATCTTTCAATCTCAAAATGCCAAACACCATTGTAAAGGTAATGTTTCAAACTTTAATTTTTGTATTTACAATTTCTTTCTAAAACGTATATTTACATATGTAGGGGAAAGACGGGCATAACGACCAGGCTAAGGTTTTCTGAATTTTTTAACTGATTTCCAATTGATCTAGAAAATTAAAAATCATAGAATATACACATCAACCATCTAAGTGAATGTAAGAATTTTTTCGTTGTGGTTCAAAAAAGGGAAAGTACGTAAATAATCAATTTCCTAAAAAGTATTCATGTGGCCATTATGCCCGCAGGGGTAGGACATAATGGCCACATTGCTAAAAGGTGGTAAATAAATTAATAAAACAGTCATGTTTTTAATTAGAGCAACATTTATTTTAAGGAAAGTGTAACTCATTTAAAGTAAAAAACATAATTTTAAACATGTTGAATTCAAAAATCTTTTTCTAAAAATAAAAATTACAAAAAAAATGTTTAAAGGAAAGTTATTTTGTAGAAAGTTTAGTTGTAGTTTTCGCATAAATACCCATCGTCCTCAACCCCGACAGCAGCACAAAGTTCATGGGCCCACAAACCACATCCTGGGTACTTGACCCAGAGCTCATTGGAAATTGCATCTGAAAATTTTTGCATAATGGCCACAATAGCGGCCATATTAGCCACCTAATGGCTACTGGCCGTTGTGCCCGCCCAGACGCCATTAACAAAAGCTTGTTGTCAGTTGTCAACAAACACCGATGAACCATTTCTCAATGTTGAATTTTGTAGCCAAGTTACCACGCATTTAAAACAATTATGTTGCAAAAACCTAACGTGTTACGTACATTTTTAATAATGACATGAATTGAGGACATGCCTTAGATCAGAGGGTATGAAAAAACATGAAAATTAAGATAACTCGTAATGACGTAGTTCTTTCTTCTTCTACTGACTCAATACAACTAAGGGGAGTATAAGGGTAACCTTCACAAGTTTACCGCAAGATTGCAGCACTTTACAGCCTTACAAACCCGCCTGGCCATTATGCCCGTCCTTCCCCTAATCGTCGTTTTAAAATTGTAGATTTCTGTAAACCTGATTCCACGCGTGGATTTGAATACAATTGTACTGTTATTTCCCACTTTTTCAACGTCCCAGACCATGTACAGGAATATTTTGATCAAAAATAAAAAGGTACCATGGGATTCGTCAAGATTTGATCTATCTATCAGATGTCACTACTATACAATTTGAATGACGAAACTTTCTCTAAACCTTTGCGATTGGACAGTTTTGAAACCAATGAAACAGCACATTTGTCAACTGAGATAAAGCCCACAATGCCATATGTTTTTACAAATTTCTTTATACATTTCTGTAGAGAAAACTTGCAGCTTTCATTCGATGTGAACTAAACTGGATATAACCTGTTATATGTTTAGTCAAAGAGCGGTAGAAAGTACAAGGTTTTCGTGAATTACAGCGTTCGAATGGCCCATTTGATTCTCACGGAGAATCCCAACGGACATTTCGTTTCCTTTACACGCCATAAGTTTTATTCGATTGACCTCATTTTGTTATTCAACTAAAGATATTACAAACACTTTAGTAAACTAAGACAAGTATACCATTCTTTTCTTTGATTTATTCTCTACACTTTGTTATAATAATATTTCATTTTTGGTCAAATAAAATATTCCTAAATTAAGTTTTAAACCAGGCCTAGTTTTGTTAGCACCCTTGTAGTTGGAACATAAAAACTGGTGTAATCAAAATAAGAAATTTATAAATGTTTTTATACAGTTCTATTCAGAACTAATTTACGAAACTTTTTTACATTTATGGAAAAAATTATAAAATTTTTTTACAACTTTTTATGTAGATCTAAAGTTGAACTTTTATTTTTCGTAACTGAAAATTTTTTGTTTCTTGAGCTAATAACTTTGTAAATTTTACATCTATAATTTTTTTATTGGTATATATAAATTCTTTAAACCTTTCTCTACAAAAAAACTATGGAACACTTTTGGATTGGGGTTCATTTACTATTTTTGGCGAATTAAAAAAAATGCTTGCACATGCAAAAAAATCTATCTATGGTTAATAAATTAGATACTTTTATTTTTCTTAAAATTTTTAAATAAAATAAAAAAGTCCTGATCACATGAGATTGCTGTGCATATCAATAAAACTTAGTTTTACGTGTGAAAAGTTGTGTTGGCACAGTCGATGCAGCATTGGCTGAAATTAGATGACAATTTATTGTCATCTATGATGACAATTGTGTGTTTTTGTCGATTTATGTTTGAACTTCTTTGGAATCATAGATGATACACTGCAAGGTGGAACATTCAAGCATGTGCAATTAAAACAGTTTGGTTTCGTTCATTAATTAGTTATATTGCAAGATTTTTCAAAAACACAAAAATATGGATCCTACTAATTTTTGAAATCTAATTTAGTTAATTTGTGGAAAAATACAGATTACTATTAAAATGTAAAAAAAAAGGAAAACATCAATAGCCACAAGTTTTTTCAAAATTGCAACCTAGAGACCCAACAAAGGATCAAATAGGACAACAGGATAGACTACTTCTAATTTCACTTTTTATTTTCTTAAAATACAATAGAAAAGTAAAGAAAACTTACCTACTAAAATATTTAAAATATTATATTAATGATATTTGTATGAAAAACAGACAATAACTATATCAATAATCATTAAATCTCTATTTCAAAAAAATAAAAATAAATCATAATAAAAAATATTGTTGTAAATTCACATGTGAAACACACAAACTTACGCCTAAATCTTTATTACTTTACTTTTACAAAATTTTTATAATTTACAAACTTATCAGTTTCTGTTCTTAAAGACTTCCACTACCAACAGTTCATGAAGAAATCAACTGAAAAAATAAAAAAGCCAATATTAGTTTGACGAATAGATTAAACTTTCAGTGCTACGTGCATATTACGGTCTTATTATGAATGACTAGCAAGGTGGTGCCCAATTTCAACGATCGTAAGTTGTTATTTTGCTAGACTACTGACCTGTGCTCTAGTAAACTCCTTCTTTTCCAAATTGAATGTAAAGGAATGGGACAGGTGTGATTAAAACTGTGCACAGTCACTGGAAAGGACACTTTTTGCTCAGCACTGAACGTCTTAATTGTAAATACATAATCAGTGAAAGTAAAATCACTACTTATAACCAGTTTACCAGAACTTTTGATAAGTTCTTACTGAGCAATTTATTTACATTATAATGTAATCTGGCTTTCTTAACAGTCACCTATGAAAATGACATATTTTTGGTCATAAACATGTTTATCGTGTGTAATACTTACGGAGGGGCGTCAGATATTAAAAAGTTAAACATTGTCTCGTATGCGTCATCATTTTAACAGTTCATCCAATTTTCCCACGATCTGCTTTCTTTTTACTTACTGCTTGGCCCCCAGTTCATAAATTATCACAATGATACACACAAACTGTTACTACTGAAAGTATCAGTAATCTGATAGTGAAAGAATTGTTGAACTCTGTTTAGTGGCACTTTCCGGATTTTACTCCTAACGCGTGACGTGGTTTCTCGATCAACACCCCATCCCGATTACAACGGGCGCAAAGAAGTATAACTTCAAAAGTTGATAGGGACCAAATTAGGCTACTACAAATTAAGGAAGACTGCATTCCACTCTTTTTGTAAAACATGTTAATAATAAGTGCTGAACGAACAGGAGCATTTGTCATAGTACAATACTTACTTTGAGTCAGAATTAAAGTATTTTTCTTTTAACAATTTTCAGGAAATAATAAAATCTATTAATTGTTTGGCCTTGTAGAAGAAGTTCATGATGAAAAACTCCCTTCTTATATAAAAAAAGAAAAAACAGTCAAGATGCCTTTTTCAAGTCAATACCGGAAACAAATTTAATGTTCTTGAGGAATGTGGAGTAATTGCTTTCCCTCTCAACAATATCCTCCGTCATACACCCCCTTTGCTATGTCACTACTCATTCCCAGTTTGTTGTTAGGATCTCTTGTCACAAACCAAATCTCTTCAGCCACTACTTGCATAGTTATCGCCAAATTGATAACAACAGTTCATGTGCTCGCACAACTTGACACTTGTCGCTCGATGTTAAAGGTTGTCAAGAATAGTTGCTGGTCTTCCTTGTACCTTTTAATTAAACCATTCATAGCATCTTATCCGATCCAAAATGTCTTGCTTACAAAAGTTAGAACTATTTGAAAAATTTCAGCATGAGATTTTCCCAACTTAACATAAAATTTTATGACAACATGCTGTTTTCAATGGTATTTATTTAAACTATAGGCATTCATTTTATTGGACACCAACTGCTGACAATTAATGGTAATTATAACTTAATATCTCATTATTACGCTGAGCTGAATATACTTAAAATTTTTTAGTAAACAACTCTTAAGTTTAGTTCAAGTAAATTAGGATATTCATACTTTCAATAATTTGACTTTCTTTTTACATAATGGGTTCTTGATTTTGTGTAGTTAATTGTTTATAAATTATAACATAATTTATAGTCTAATAAATAATAATATTTTAAAATTAATAAGTTCCTTAATTATATTATAAACCATAGATTTTGAGGTTTCAAAGTTTAACCGTTTGAAGTTGTACAGTAAAAGTTTAGACTTCAGTTTCAAGTAAATCATTATTTAAGAAAGTTATGTATAGTATAAAACAAAAACTTAGTTTAATGCCGGTTCAGTTTCTAAACATATAAATAAATTTATTTAATTAGAAATTAAACACGGCGTACCTTATGCCTTTACAATATCCTAATTAGGCGACAAAAATCTAGTAATGTAGAAAATGAACAAATTAAACTATCAAACCAACACCATCCTTTCTTGAAATTATAAAATGTACATTTAATGAATAAAACCAATGCGAAAAACTGGTTGTGAAAACAAATCAGAAATGAACTCACAGATTTGACAGTGGTTTTAATGAAGCTCTTCTTCTGGCCGAGATCGAACTCTGGGTAATGGGAGTAAACCTGTTTGCAGACCGTCTTCATGGTAATTTCTTCCAAATCAGCGCCTTCTAGGATGCTCTTCACATACGCCTTGATCTCGTCATCCTGCGGTGGATGAAATACCTTATTTTGAGGTTTTGCCTTCCTAATTTTAGTTTTAGCTAATTGGTTTGCCTTGATGATATTTTCTAATTTTTGTTTAAAACTTTGTTTATTTAAATTTTACAGGGTCTCTGCAGAAAAGATTAATACTGTTGGAGATAAAAGGAGAAATCAAGTTTTATTATCACTTGCAAAGAACTGCTTTGATATTGGTCTATCTGTCCGCATATTTTATATAAAAATATTTGTAAACCAAGACTCATTTAGACATTTTTTAAACTCAGAAAATTGGTTTGTAAAGATAAGAAAAGTTCTGAAATTTTAATACCAATTCAAAAATATGTGGATCTTTATTATATGTGTCAGAGTAGAACACTGTATAATAATAATGTAAAAAACAAGCAATGAAAATGATTCATACTATTTCTGTAGATATGGTAAAATGCACAGAGAAAAAAATTCCTGAGCAGTAAAAATTTTTGTTTAAATATAAATTGAAATCACATTGCTAATTAATTATAAAACATCAATTGCAGACACAATGCTTTAAACAAATTTTATATTTTAGAAATTAAAAATATTCTTTCAACTAATGTCAGCGATTAAATTAAATTTGTAAATCAGCACACCATTTATCAGCGTAGTTCACCAAAATTTGAAATACCATTAATGTTTAGCCACAGCCCCATAGCTACATTGCATTTTTAATCATAACACGTTCAATCCATCTTTCTTGAAGGAGAGGGGAACAATGGCAACCAATGATTATCTTGGATCTTTACGAAGGATACGTTTGACAAATTTTTAACTGTTTTTCTTATTTTCTAAGTTTTTGTTATGAATCAAATATTTCCCTTGTATTAAAATTGAAAAATCTTCACATCTGGTTATTTATTCACGATTAAAATAAATTGCACATACTGGAAATGGCTGGACAAACCAAATTGTTAACAATCTGTGGGTTTATTTTTTACAGTAAAACTCTTACCAGCTGGATAAATTTTTGAGGAAAAAATGTTTATTATATCAAGGAAGAGACGAGCAGCAAATAAAAAATATAACTTGTTTGTAATTTGTTGTTTTTAATTTACAATAAATGCTCGTTTTAACGGACTAGTTTTGTAGTCCAGCTATCCACAAACTCAACTTTGTCATGGTGACAGCTTTACCGTGTGCGCGATGGTCGGCTGGGGAGTTCACGCCTACTTCTGCCACTTATTTCACTTTTAGAATCATTCAAAAATTTTTGAACTACTGCATTTTTTTTAATGTATTCAAAAATTATTTTATTTTTGAACAGTATTGTTTTAATTATGTTGTTGTTCCCCAAAGTCCGTAAAAAAAAAAAAAAAAAAACACAGTAACAAACTGGGCAGACTTGTTTACTGTACAATGTGAGAAATGATCGATGAGAGTAATCCAGAAATATTTGTTTCCATCCTTTTTCCCAATAATGGGATCTGGATTTGACTTTACTTGGAATCATTATTGACATTGTTAGTCTGGCTGTGCAGCTTGAGAAACGAGGGAATACTAAACCATTTTCAGTAGTCACTGTTTATTATTACGAAAAAACTAAATTGAAATCATAAAGAGAACAAGTACCTTTTAAAACAACATTGACCTTTTGTCATAAATTTGCCAAAATATTTAAAATTTATCTTTTAAATTTAAATTGTGACGTTTCTTTTGCGAGTCCATCATGATTGACAACTAACTAGTTTAATAAAGGCCTTTCATGCAAAAACTGTATTTTAATGAATTACTAAACTAAACTTAAATTTCACTCGCACTCAAAACAATGATGAAGTGCTTTTCACACGTATATTCTATTACTTGACTCATACTGACACAAAATGTCTGCAGACCATTTCCCGCTCTTTCTGTAATGCACCACGTAGGCACCAAGCTATTTTTTGTCACTCTGGCAAAAAAAAGTGATAACATTAAATAAAGGCCTGGTGATAATGAACAATGTACGTTTTTCCTTTCTGACGTGATACATAAAATCGGGACTTTAGATAAGTAAATAACATTATCATTAACTACAATAAACAACGTTAAATGTATTTCCGTTTTTTTCATTAAATAAGAGGTGGGGACAGATACGTGTTTCTATATCATAATTAAATGTTATCCGATTCAATGGACTTTCATAACAACGGATATCGCCTTCCCACAACTGGTCCACTGACTATCGAGCATTCACTGTATTTGTTTTATGTTAGTTTTGCATTGATACTAAAAGTAATTTCATACTTTGTCAATAAAAATTGTATTTTCTAAGTCTGATGTTTTTATTTCTGAACTATATTCAATCATCCAAATAATAGTTGGAGCTCTAAAGTATTCAAATAAGGTTTTTAAAAGGCAATCAATTTTAAAGCAGTTAATGTAAGTACATTTAATAAAACAACTTTATTTTAGAGTATTTTTTAGATTTTTATTTGGCTAAAGTATCTTTTAAAGTATCGGCAGTTCTCAAGAAATCTTATAAACACCGAAATATCTTTTTAGGGGTAAAGTGATGTCTTTAAATAAAATACATTTAAAATACTCTTACGAAGTAACTTTCCAAATATTATTGGCATCTATTCAAACAAAATTAAGAAAAGTTCTCAAGGCAAAACAAAAAATGCACAACAGTTTTTCGCATTGTTCTCAGACATACAGACATACTAGGATCCAAAGATAAACAGTAAACAAACAAAGAAACACACACACAAACCATTATAAGTAAATAACAGATATATACTAGCATAAAACAGATTCAATTTTCTGTAAGTAGTAAAACACCTAAACATATCTTCACCGATAGTCAAATTTTGGTTTTTTTGTCATCATTTTTTTTTAGAAAAAACGTTTAGACAATTTATATATTATTCACAGTCGTTTAAACAAATTCTACAATATTTCAACCTAGCCTTGTGATTTAACTGCAATGGCGCGAAATACATGCAAAATAAGAAATACAAGTCAAAGTTATGCTTTCTCTAACTGATGAAATAGTTTCAAAATGATCCTGTGTTATTTTTCTTTGCTTGTGTTTATTTGAATTATTCCCTCAAAATAGTTAGTAGAGAGGAATTAGAAACTTAATTTCAGGTTTTTTATCTTGAAAAAAAAAAAATATATATATATATATATATCAAACTTTTACAATATTAGGCTCCTTTTTGAAAATAGAATTTACCTGTTCTCTGTTATTTCGTAATAATAGGTGGTGAATTTTGTTGCAATAAATTTTTCGGACATTTTCCAACATTTATGGATATTTAAAACAATACACAATAGTCACCAGAGAATAAAACGGAAGTTGATCTAACTCTCAAATTGTTGTGTATTAATTTAAATACATAAATGATAGTAAATGTAAAAATAATTATTAATACTAACAAAATTTGCTGCCCGATTTGTTTATTTTTCTTTTACTGTATATAGTGTGTTTGTAAATTGTTTAAATAATGGCATGATTTAGAATGCCTATAATGTAACAGTTTGTAATCAATATTTACAGTACCTGTCATACAAAACAAAAATTGTTTACCACAATCAGAAGAAATGATTAGATGTAATGTAGTGCTCAAGAAGATGTAGAGGTTGTTAACATTTTGGGGTTTTTAATACTGCACAAACAAAGAACTTAATAAAGCTTACAGCAGTATGATTTGTATATATTTAGATCCATTTAAATATTATAGATTTGTAAAACATTATTTAAACAAATAAAATAATTTTTAAACGGTACAAAAGAAACAAAAAAATAAAATTCCAAAAAATTGCCTTAGATTTAAAACTCTCAAATAATATACGGCGGCTAACTACTTATCAAAACACATGGTCACCATCTACCAAAATATCCCAATTCAGTACTTTATAAATATCTATTATAATTGCCAACTCAATTTTGTTTAAATTTTGGTGAAGTACGGTGATTAATGATGCAAAACCAATGTGCCTCTTTTCAAAGATATAGTTCACCTTAACCAATGTTTTGTTTTTTCTCTTCATGCAATATTATACTATTACCTGTAATTCAGTGTATCTCAACGATAACACAAGAACTAAGAAGAGAATTGTAAAGGTATTAACATATTACAATGTAAAAAATACATTACTTTCTGACTGTGACAAAAAAACAAGTGTATAAGTTAGTTAAGATGGATTTACACCGGAGATAACTTTGCCAATAACACAAGTTTTTAACATGTTAAAAATATTTGCCAATAACATTTTTGCTAATAACATTAATTTGGATCCGTTTACACCAACCCGTAAAAATGTTAGAAACATTTTTTCTTATAACATTGCTAACAACAATGTTATTATTTTCTGTAACATGTTAATCATATTGTGAATAACATTGCCAATAACATAAATACTTCGATCGCTCTGGGAGCGATCCAGATCAAAGAATGTTAAGAGACACAATATTTTCAATCGACACTTAATCAAAATAGTGCAGTTGTGTAGTGCTTTGTTTAATTTTCCATAGTCTCTAAATTGTTTGTCACTTTGTCTTTTTTTAAATCTTGTAAACTTTGAATCCCACTTTGTTCATAGCTTCAAGATAAGGACGAACCCACATCGGTTTTTTTTTTGCGGCACTGATTATCACAATAGGTGCGGCTATGACAGCAACATCCTCCTGTGAGGCTGTAGATGAACTGAACTGAGTTGAAAGGAGTGGGAACTGTATCCTTTTTGTTCCATGTAAATAGCACTTTGTTACTTCCTATTCAGAATTTTTGTTAAAAATATTGTTATTAGCAATATTATTAACATTTCGATGTTGACCAGTGTCAACGATAGAAGTAAAAATGATAATGACACAATAACAATAATGTTATTTTGCTAATAACAATATTATACATAACATTTTGGTGTAAATCCACCTTTACCTCAACAAAGGGAATGCTTAATGCTTATATGAATATTTTACCAAAGTAAATTCACTTCTGTTAAAAAACTAGAATAATAATGATCATGTAATTA
The DNA here is from genome assembly GCA_018207615.1 of Philaenus spumarius. Lineage (NCBI taxonomy): Eukaryota > Metazoa > Arthropoda > Insecta > Hemiptera > Aphrophoridae > Philaenus > Philaenus spumarius. Next base: position 336,917 of record JAGFPH010000935.1, read on the forward strand.
AATTAAGACGAGTCCATGTCAGACTACTAAAATTATAACTATTGATTAAACACCTGATAGAAGAAAATGTAACTTTAGGGGCAGGTTTAGGAAACCAAATTGAAGTAATTATAACCACTTCACAACTGAATGTTATGTCTTAATGCAGCTAACAAATAGCCTGGCAGTGCTGCAGCCCTTCACAATAACTCTCATAAGATCACCTATCTAGTTAAAAGTTATATAACCTACTCCTCCCCCCTAAAATTTCTTAATTCCATAGTGTAGAATAAATTTTAAAAGTCAATATATTTAAACTAATTTACTTATAAAAAAGCTCTTAGATATTCTTTAACTTGAGGTGAATGAAAGCAGCAATATTCTCAATGAATTATAACGTACGTGAATACAAGTTTACCAACATAGAGAATTCACACATCATAGAATACCGACTCAACTTACTGTAGGGTGAGCCTTGTTTGTCTTTGCAAGGGGCTCATCATCGCTTTCTTCGGACTCGGCCCCTGACTCTGCGTTGTCTTCTTCTTCGGCCTCACCATCATCACTTTCATCTGCCTTCTTCTTGGCCAATGCTGCTCTTTTTGCAGCTGCTCTTTTCTTAGGTGGTGCGGCAGTCTTTTTCTCTTTTTTAACAGGCGCTTTCTTTACCTTCTTTTTCTTAGGCTCCTTCAAAACAAGAAAATTATATTATAAAGGCAAATTTAGTAACGTTAATCTTTGTACGAATATATTAAAAAAAAATATATATGTTATTCTATTTTATGTAAATATAAATTAATTTAATACTAAAATTGTGTAAAAGGTATATTACACAAGTGACAAAGAATCAACACAATGAAATCAAGATATGTCATTTGTTATACCTTGACAATTTATTAATCTTGAAATCAAAATTATTAAACTCAAAAGAACATGCAGTAGAGTCCCGCTATTCCGAACAGATTTCAGAAAAAATACAGATTTTTTTAACCATAAAAACAGGAGAAATTAAAAAGATGTTTGTGAAAACATGTACATTTATTGTTATACAAATAAGTTAAATAGAGACATAAATAAAGCATAAGCTTGATGATAACGCCTGAAATAAAATTGTTTTCCCTTCACGCTTTCCATATGGTTTTGCGGGAAGGAAGCTAGCGCAACAAGCTTCCGGTGAAAAGGATACCGGATCCATCAGAAAAAAAGGAAAGATTAGATACAAAGGCTAGGTACTAGTAGTGTTGTTGCCACCTGCTAGTTGCTTTCATCCGTTTTCCTCCTTCGTTTTCTCGAAGGAATTTGCTTTTGTCGAATTTTTTTCAAAATAGTGCTGTACTAACGGACAGGCTGCGGGATGACAAAACGTACAATTCGAACAACCTATGCCTTTCCTTCCATTTTTAGAAGAAAACGGAATCGTAAAGCGTTCACCTCCTCCTCGCTTTCCTCTGAGCCGATCAACAGACACTAGCAAATGTCCCCGCACTTAATTTATGCCTTAACAAATCAATACGATATTATTCATGAACTCAACCTATTCCAAATTCCCGCTAAACTGAACAATGTTCAGTCCCAATTAGTTAGAAATAGCGGGACTCTATTGTATATATAAATTTACAAGTCTATGAACAAAATACGTATGATTACATAAGAGCAAATAACTTTCATAAATAACAACACAGAAAACTTTCACAAATTAATAAAACGCATTTTTAAAGACTTGACAAAGTTTTAATGTTTATTGTATTTAAGAGTTATGATGGCTAATTGCGGATTAAATTAAATGTTCTGCTTTCGCCTAGAAGACTGATCTTTTAAAATGTAAATGCTAATAATACTGTATATTCCAATTATTATTCTTCTTTATTAGAAATAAGGATAACAAAGGATTTATCAATGAAGGATTCATTTCTTTTGTCTTTGTAAAAACAACATTTTTTACAAGCAAAACACCAATTATATTAACTACAGGCTTGCAGACGTTTTGAATACCATCTTCAACATCAAGTCCTGATAATTTATATTTCTTACACATGTGTCATCCGAATATTTGCTTACATAATATTACATAATGAAAATAAATTAGGAGCCATGTCTAAATTAAACAAATATACTTACTTAAAATAGAAAATTAATGATATTCATAATACAGTAATTTGATATAACAGATCTAAACCCATAATGTTAATAATATTATTGGTTTTATTAATTCCTAACCATACTACAAGTTGCACTTATATTACAAACATAATCTTGTTACACCAAATACAAAATTAAATTGACCATTAATTAACTTACTAACCCTTTGGTGAGTACAGGTTTTTGCGTTTAAACAGTATTGACGTTCTGAACGTCACCTACCAAGACTTGCACTGCTCCAGTTTTTTATAAGATTTGGAGTGATAGATTCACTACTGAATCAATTAGTGAAGATACATGGTTAACCAGCATGAGTGTGTTGGTGAGTTTAGTTGGTAGTGGGGAGGCGTTTACTTATCCCGCTGTCAGTCAAACTAACTTCAATCCCGCGAACGGTCAACCGTATAGGAGGAATCTAATACTTGTTATATGTTTTTTTCCCTTTTATAGTTTAGTAAAGATAATTATTACGATATTGTTTTTAACTTTTCAGAATATATGTTTTTAGACATTTCATTAAGTTTTAGAATAAATTAATAAAAATTTATATATTTTATTAAAAAAAAAGTGTAGAGAGAGCCTAAATTACCTACCTCAGATAGTCGTTCAGGCGTTGATAAAAGTAGAGGAATATCAGGTTAACAGCAAAAAAGTTTTCTGTATAACATATTTTTTCGTTAGGGTTTTCGTTAGGTTGACCGATGTCGGGTTAACTCTAGACCTGGCGCTGTTAAAGCTAAAATTGGGAAGCCGGTTTTTAGTGTTTTGCAAGCATTGTTTTAAAAATCCGCAACAAATAGTAATTCTATCCCAATCCAAAAGTGTTCTATACTTTTTTTGTAGAGAAAGGTTCAAAGAATTCATATATGCAATTAAAAAAAATATTGATGTAAAATTGTAAAAGTTATTAGCTCAAGAAACAAAAAATGTTCAGTAACGAAAGGAAAAAGTTCAACTTTAGGCCTACATAACAAGTAGTAAACATTTTTTGTAATTTTTTCGTAAGCGTAAAAAAGTTTTGTAATTTAGTTCTAAATAGAACTGTATAAAATCATTTATCAATTTCAAATTTCTTATTTTGAAAACACAAGTTTTTATGTTCTAAATACACGACTGCTAACAAAACTAGGCCTAGTTTGAAATGTAATTTACTAATATATGCTTTGCCCAAAAATGAAATATTATAACAAAGTGTAGAAAATAAATCAAAGAAAAGAACTGTATACTTGTCTTTTCTTAGTTCACAAAAGTGTTTGAGTTATCTTTATTTGAATAACAAAATGACAATCTAATGAAACGTCGCCGGTCGATATTAGTACGGGCAGGAAGAGTGATTTGAATAACGTGGGAGCGACAAGCGCCAGACGGTCTTACCAGTATGCCCTAATTATGTACTTTCCACTGCTGTCTAGACAAACAAATAACTGGTTATTTCTAGTTTACTTCCCACCGTTAGAAAGATCAAACTATTCTCTACAAAATGGTTAAAAGAAATCTGTCAAAACATATGATATTGCAGGCGTTATCTCAGTTGACAAATGTGCCTGTTTCATTGGTTGAAACCTGTCCAATCGCAAGGATTTACAGAAATCTTCGTCATAATTCGTGTAAATTAGTGACATCTGATTGGAAGGCACTATTAGAAAGATAAAATCTTGACGAATCCAATGGTATCTTTATAGCCAAAGAAATATCTGTGTTGATGGTCTTGCCTGTTGAAGAAGTGGAAAATAACAGTACAATTGTATGCAAATTCACAGTTAACAGCTGTAACCCGATCAGCATATTTTAAAACGATGATTACGTATATAAATACAGTAGACTCCCGATTATCCGCGATAATGGATGGCTGAACTTCCGTGTATAATCGAAATCGTGGATAATCCAAAACTAACCTAAAATGTCCTAGAAATAGTTCAAAATGACCGTAAAACTAAAATAAGTGCTTAATTAATCTTCACAAAAGGTTCAGGTAATTACAATTAAATTTAATATGTACAGTATTATGTACCTTTATATGTTGGAAAAATTACATAGTTTCACACACACTATTTACATATTTACAAAGAACAAAAACAAAACAAACATAGTCCAGTACATAACTACTACAGTACTACTGTTATCAAAATGCACTTTTACGTATGTAATTTGTATTTTTTTGGCGATCACGGGTAATCCACTAGTGGATAATCGGGGTTCTACTGTATACGTTTTATGAAAAAGTTTTAAATACAAAAATTAAAGTTTAATTCATTTCCTTTCCAACAGTGCCGGTTTTATTATGATTGGATGATTTTAAGTGTATTAAATAATCGAATATGCAAATTCTCGCATTTGTTCGAAATGGTTGCATCTTGCGCCTGAGAGGACGTCAATTTGTGCATTCTGCCACGGGGAGGGTTAAAGTAGAAAATTAATGTTATTCATAACACAGTAATTTCATATAACAGAGCTAAACCCATAATGTTAATAATATTTTTGGTTTTATTAATTCCTAACCATACTACGAGTTACACTTACATTACGAACATAATCTTGTTACACCAGATACAAAATTAAATTGACCATTAATTCAATTAAATACCATCATCAACTATATTTCTTTCACAAGTGGCATTCGAGAGATTTGCTTACACAATTGAAAATAAATTAGAATCTAAGTCTAAATTAAACAAATATATTTACTTATAGTACAAAATTAATGTTATTCATAATAAAGTAATTTAATAGAACAGATTTAAACCCATAATGTACTTATGCAATTTCCATGGCTGCATTACAGAAAAAATTTATTTAAATAAATAATAGTAAACGATGGAAAATGTAAGCATACAAAGCAGTATATATTATAACAATAATAAATTATTCATTGACACTACTTTAATTCTCACATACAGGGTGTTTCACGGGAACCCTGACAAACTTCAGGAAATGGTTCCTTGTATCAAGGGAAGAAAAAAATGTTATATTAACATAGGTCCCAAACCCATTTTTTCGTACTTATAGCTGAAAATTGTTTTTTTCCAGATTTTCATGTAGTTCTAGTGTTTATTTACCTCTAGAAAAAAATTGAGTAGAGATATTGTGTTAAAACTTATACTGGTAGTTGGAGCAGAAAATTCTGCAGACATACCATTGTTTTTTAGTCAGAAAATAACAATAATTATTCGGTGGTAGCCTTCCAAATTGTAAAATTAATTTAAAAAATTAAAGCTTAAAAATGTTTTTTTTTTAATTTTACAAGCTTTTATGTGAAAACTACTTGACAACTTGGGCTGCAACCTTACCAAAAGTTGTCAAATTTTATGTAGAATAAGATTATATCACAACTTCCTTAGTTTTATAAGCAGTTTCAGCCGGATTTTTATGATTTTGTAAAGTATTATAACACAAAATACAAATAAAATTTTAGAGATTGTACTCTAACATTTTTCCTTTTTAAATAAGCTTGTTTTTAAACATCCAATATCATTCAGTGTGGGTTTTTATAATATAAAATATGAAGAAAATTCATTTAAACAAAATCTGCATAGCTTTGCCTATTAACTGTCTACCTATTTTTCACCATAACAATCGAAATGAAAAGGTAAAACAACATGTTTAATTAGGCATCTCCAAATTTACTTACAGTAATTTAAATTGTACATAGATAATAGTAATTTAAAATTTTACAAATTAAGGTAAACCGAATATTAATTATCTTAAAACGTTTTCGAAGTGTCCCCCGTTGTGGTCTCGGCAAAGTCGAGCTCGCTGCAGCACGGAAGATTTTGCTCTTTGTACCATTTTAGGATTGTCTTTGATTGTTCGTGCAACATTGAAGATTCTTTCTAGCAGCTCCTGTCTTGTTTGCGGTTTTGTTTTGTAAACTTCCATTTTCATATATCCCCACAGGAAGAAGTCCATCGGGGTAAGGTCTGGTGACCTGGGTGGCCAACGTACTGGTCCATGGTGAGCAATTATTCTTTCACCAAAACGTTTATGTAAGAACCGTGTCACATGACGAGATACATGCGGAGGCGCTCCGTCGTGCTGGTAAAACATAGTTCCTCTGATTTGGAGAGGGATATATTCAAGAAGCTCAGGAAGTACAAATTGTAAAAACTGTAAATACGTTACACCATTTAACACCCCATCTATAATGTAAGGGCCTATAAGTTTGTCATTAATAAGTCCGCACCAAACATTGACTGAAAATCTTCGTTGAAAGTTTGTTTCTACTGTAGCATGTGGATTTTCTTCAGCCCATATGTGAGTGTTTTTCCAATTGTTAATACCATTCCGGGTAAATTGAGCCTCGTCTGTAAAGAGTATTAACTTAACCAACCGACGATTAGCTGCAATCCAAAGACAAAACACAGACCTCCTAATATTATCGCCGAGGTGAAGAGCCTGGACTTTCTGTAGATGATAAGGGTACAAACCTTCATTATTTAAAATTCTCCATGCCTGAGTAGAAGATACAATGTGTTGTGTTGAAAGCCTCCTTAGCTAGTACCTGGGCTTCGTTGAACAGAATCCAGAATGTTTCCTTCCGCCTCAACTGGTGTTTGAATAACATTAGCAGGTTTACGTTTATTAAGAACCTGTCTCACTCAAACGGTTATGTGTGTCCGTAAATACTTGCCTGTTAGGTACACGCCTGTTGGGGAATCTTCTGCCATACTAAACAACAGCTGCTCTTGAACTTCCATTACAAAAGCCGTACACAAAGTGCATATCAGCGTACTCACTATTAGTAAACATATTTTCAAATGATTGTTACTGTAAAGAAGGCTAGTGCTAAAATATTGTTTACAAATAAAAACTGTCAACAATGGGGTCAATCAGCTGACTAAAGACAGCTGATTAGTGATTGTATACCCAGCTTGAAACCATGTGTTAATTAATAGTAATATTAAATAACACTAAGGGAGTAGTTAGATTTAGAAAATAAGGCCAATACACTTTTTACATATGCATAGCAATTACTTCTGTTACCAATTTTATATTGAAAAATCAAACAAAAAATCTTATTCTACATAAAATTTGACACCTTTTGGTAAGGTTGCAGCCCAAGTTGTCAAGTAGTTTTCACATAAAAGTTTGTAAAATTAAAAAAAAACATTTTTTAAGATTTAATTTTTTAAATTAATTTTACAATTTGGAAGGCAACCTCCGAATAATTATTGTTATTTTCTGACTAAAAACAATGGTATGTCTGCAGAATTTTCTGCACCAACTACCAGTATAAGTTTTAACACGATATCTCTACTCAATTTTTTTCTAGAAGTAAAAAAACACTAGAACTCCATGAAAATCTGGAAAAAAACAATGTTCAGCTATAAGTACGAAAAAATGGGTTTGGGACCTATGTTTATATAACATTTTTTTCTTCCCTTGATACAAGGAACCATTTCCTGAAGTTTGTCAGGGTTCCCGTGAAACACCCTGTATAGCCTAATTATAAAATTGTACTCTAAAGTCCAATTGAAGTTTATAATTAATTAATATTTTAAATAAGAAAGTTTGTTAAAGGCTCAAATTTCAATAGTTTGTTCTTCAAATGTTAGCCTATTACTATGGTTGGATATTACCTTGTAGACTTTATTTAGATAAATATTACTTGCCCGGATTTTTGTATTACAATCTTCTTTTATTTTACTTTACAACTATTTACATTTCGTGTGTGAATTTCATTTTGTTTAGATAATAAATTATAAAAATACCGAGCTCATTCAAATCAACTAGGTTACAAATTTACAATGTTTATTTTACTTTCTCACTATACTATAGTATAGAGAAAGTATAGTGATCACAAAAAAAATCGATGTTGAGATTTTTGTGGAAATATCCGTTTTGGGACCCTCTGAGTCCAAAAAAGTAGTTTTTACAAAATGTCTGTCTGTATGTATACAAAGCTAGAACTAAAACTATTCGATCGATTTCAAACAAATTTGCACCAGACATGTCAAGTAGGCCGGTATAGATGCACGAAAAACAATTTTGAAAAATTTGGAAAAACAACCCCCTTTTTGGCCAAAAGAAACCAAAAAAAATAAGTTATTATTTTTTTATAAAAAAACGGCTCTAACGATTTTGATAAAATTTAGCTTATTTGCAGCCTTTAATGTACCCTACCATATGCAGAAAACCGTATCTTTCTAAAAATTCTCGTTTAGCTAATAATAATAACTGATTTTTTGGGGTTTTTGGACATAAAGGGGGTTATTTTCAAAAATTTTCAAAACCTTTTTCGTGCATCTATAAAGGCCTAATTGACATGTTTGGTGCAAATTTGTTCGAAATCGTTTGAATAGTTTTCTCTCTAGATAATAATAATAATATTTATTAGTTAATCTCCAACTTTAATAAAAAATCACCTTTCCTACCCCACCCTACAAGTCACATTTAATATGTTTAATAATTTAAACATGTTTGTGAGAAAGTATGTGCCAGTTCCTGGTACCGTTTATTATATTTTCCTTGAACAGGTATGTTTATATTATTTAGAATACTAATATTTATAATTATTAATAAGAATTTGTTTTAGTATTTCGTAAAACCAGATCATTGTAATTAAATTTAGGCTATTATAATATTCGGTTAATCTAAAAATGTTACAACATAAATTTAAAAATACATAATGAATAATCCGTTAATAGAGATGTACCGAAACCAATCTGAACGGAAAATATTAACCCATACCAGAATAAAAAGATTGCACAATACTGCAGCACTACACTTTGTATCATGGAAAGAGGCACACTTAAATGTAATGGAGTGAAACAAGTTAATATATGCCAAAAGCTGGCTTTTGAGTAAGTCTTTTAAGTTGAAACAATATTTTAAGCGGTGCAAATTTCTTTGAGGAAATGTTTAATGAAAGGTAAAAATTAACAACTGTGAATCTATACGCTGAGGTTAGATCATCCATCTTTACTGCTACAAAAGAGTGGAACAGTATTGGTACTGAATATAAAAAACAAATATAATAAATTAATTTTTACTCATAGTTTTTTTCTGCATTTTATCTTAACAGCCACAATTTTATTACTATTATTTTATTTTATTATTTTAAACTCATTTGTATGTTGTACATTAGTAAATAACTTTAAACTATGTCTAATTAAAAGGCCATAATCAGTTATCATGTTTGCTGAATTTCATTTCATCAATCCACAGTTCATTGGTGAATACTTTCACTACACACCACTACACCTATTACTTCTTACAAACTATCATTTTAGTTAATATCCAATTTTAAGGTTAGAGAAATACAATATAGAATATGATGTCATGTGTAGTGTTTCCAATCCGACCTTAGGAAACCTGTGGCTGGTATGATTTATAGCAGGTAGCGATAGCATTTAGGTCACAGATTAAAGTTTTTGGTATCTGTAGCCAACTGTTAGTATAGTTTTTAATCCACATATGTGTTTTTTTAAGTCACAGATGTGTAGTTAATGTAAATTCGATTATAGCGATAGATTATTCAAAATGTTAACTGTTTAATTCTCTTATATTGAATTATTAATTCCTTACCATACTACGAGTTACACTTATATTATATTAGGTTTATAATCTTGTTACACCAAAAATACAAATCTAAATTAACGGTAAACTGTCTACACCGTAATTATTTCTTTTTACTTTTTATAAATTTACCTTTTCTACAACAAACGTAGTTGACATTTTGCGGTACTCCTGTACAAAAACACAAAATAATTTTTAAATAAGTTTTTCAAATATATCCATCTTTTTGCTAGTTAAGAATATGAATATTATTAAAAACAAGTTTTGCTTCCATATATGCTACTGACAAAGCTGAGAATTTGAGTAAAATGCTTCTTTATTTAGTGTCTCAGATGTCTAGACCGACCTTGTCAATTGAACGAGTGTACTAGCACCTCTAAAAGTCTCTAATAAAATTGTTTGTTGTTGGCAAAATTTTAATATATTACTACAAATAAAATCTAAACATTTTCCAATATTTTCAGTCATTCCCAATGTGTATGACTACTGATAAAAAAAATTGCACCTATTCTTGTTTATTAGATCGAGATGATTTTTCCACGTAACATATCTTAAATTCCGAGATCTTGCACACATGCCCAAAAATATAAGATACATTGAGGCTTACTTAAACAAATATGGTAAAATATTTTACATAACAAATATAATTAAAATAATAAAATAGAGTAAAACATACTTCATCTACATCAGATTCATTTTCAGACTTTAATGAAGTTATGTCATCTTCATTCTTTTCTTCTTCTGGTTTTTTATCATCCTGTTCTTCACCCTTTTCTGAACCGGATTCTGGATCTTCCTTTAGGTTCTTTTTTTTCCCTTTGGTTCTTGGTGACTTTTTCTTTTTAGGATCGGGATTTGATTCAGAACTGAAAATTAAGGCTAAATGATAACTATGTTCGGCAAAAGTTAAATTAACTCAAATAAAATGTTTGTATGACAGGGATTCTCAATACAAATCTGATATCAAAATGAGTTACTTTTTAGCTATTCTTTTTGTCAATTTAGCTATCGTCGATATTTTACAAAATAATGTTTAATAGCAGTTAGTGGTTGTTAACATTCCCAGTTTTTATTTGTTATACTTATATTAATAATTACTAAATTAATATAGAATTGTATGTTGTAAGTATTAAATTAATAACAAGGTAATTTAAAATAAAATATTATTAGTCATAATTGATATTTTAAGGCCAACAGATATGCTACATAGCTGATCTTGCTAGCAGGTGTCTACTACATTTGCTTAAACATAATAAATATTATTTTAAAGTTATTAAAATAAACTAAAGTTTTAAAATAAGGTTGTATAACATAGATGATGAACTTGCACATTTACGAAGTATTTTTGAAACAACAATTTCAATTACCGTCAACTGCCCGGGGTAACTTTGGCTAATATCTTGAAAAAGTTAGTTTGATCTACTGTTAGTTACCAAATAGAGCTATCGACTTGGTTCTTGTGATAAACATTAAGAGTAACATTTTCAAAACACATGTTTATTACTTTTGTAGAATGTTTAGTTTCATTTTATCCCCAACTCATTGTACAGTCCCTACCTACAGTACATAAACCCATAATTATAATTGGGGTCACAAAGTCAGAAATAATATTTGGCCTTAGTTTTTATGGCATTTTACATTTGGGACAATGTTACTCCAACAATTAAAGGCAAGATTGGCCCAAATTTAAAAAAATCTTAGAAATAAAATAAATAAGTTCTTAGTTTTATCATCTTGGTATTACTTTAATTATTTTGCCAAATACACATTATGGAAATTTGATGAAATACTGGCATTAAAACATAATTTAAAATACACTAGCGTATGTCCGTGAACGAAAACTACACAAGCTAACGATTTGTACTAGTTTCTATGAAATACCAGTGCAAAGTGTAATTTAAAATACGACGACGGTAGAAAACAAATTTTACAAATTTTATAAAATACCAGTGATAAACATTTTTTTAAACACCACGGTGAATATCCGCAACAGAAACCATTTGCTCTAGTTTCTATGAAGTACCAGCGTAACACAAAA
>JAGFPH010000935.1:348597-366201 GCA_018207615.1 Philaenus spumarius
AGAAACCATTTGCTCTAGTTTCTATGAAGTACCAGCGTAACACAAAATTAAAAATACAATAGTGAATATCCACCATAAAAAAATACAACGTCCAAATATTATTTGGGTTCATTTTATGGAATTCCATTGTTAAAATACAATTTAATAAACAATAGCAAATGTACGAGAAAAAACATTGCCGCAGTAAAATTTATGCAAGCTTATTCTATGAAATTGTTAAATCGTAAATTACAATACAAAAGAGAAATTCCGTGGAAAAAATATGATAATATGCATGGTTTTTGTAAGATCCGAGAAAAGTGTAAATTAAATGTTGCTAATTGAAAAAGTTAATAACACGAAAACAAAGATTTTTGTCAAGAACTGCTACAAAAAATTGTAAATTGCAGGAAACCTTAAATTCTGTAAACGTTAAATGGAGGTTTAACTGTAATAGGTTACAACACTATTACTTTTGTTACTTCTTAACATGGAATACGAATGAAAAATACGAATGAAATAGCTACGTTACGGTCTCTAAATACTTAACAAACAAGAAGTTAATAAGCACTGAATTAAAACCAGCTTTGCAAAGTTGAATGCTAGTTAAATCCAAAATTTGTTACCTGCCCTAAAAAATATTGAATTTTTAGTAATTTTATTCCTATAAAATTTGTTACTTTTTGATACAGTAGTCATCCTCTTTTTCTTTTTTTTTTTCAGAGCTATGGAGCAACGTTTGTTTAAATGATTATAAAATGAGAAAAGGTTTTACATCCAAAATTAAGGCATTGGTTTTTTAATAACATCAGTAAAAACAACTTGCAATCTTAAAAATAAAGAGAACTTGAACAAGCAGTACAGTTTTTTGACGCTACAATAATGAACACTTCATTAAATTGTTTCAGTACTAATGTGTGATATGTAAGTGTTGCCTTCGTTGTCTTTGAGCTGTCCAGTCGTCTCTAGACTAAGTTGTTACAGTGCGGGAAACACACAGCTCACTCTAGCAGTGTGTTTTGTAACTTTAAGTGTATTTCATTTCAAAAAGCTTTGGTTTGTTGTGATGGAAGTCCTTCATAGTTATCTCATTAAATTAAATCAAATGTGTAACTTTTCATGAAATAAGAAGCTGAGAATGATTCAAGCTATAAATACAACAAAAGTTCAAACCCGCATAGCTCATGCAAATGATTTTCCATTAAAGTAAATTCTTATAACCGAAGGTGATCTTTAAAACCCTTACTTAAATTTAAGTGAAAAATTTAAAGATCGTAAAATTTTTTTATAAACTGGTATAATGTATATTTGTTTCATAATATCAAGCTTTTTTCATATCAATATTAATACATTTTCAAATTTATTTTTTATAGAAAAATTCAAAGTTGTAGTAAAACTATATAAGTATTAGATAATTATTTTATACAAAATCTCGCCTAATAAATTTTTTTTAACAATCATTAATAAAGTGTTTCAACATTATTTTAGTGTTTTTACTTTTCAATATTCGCAAAATACTTTGTAATATTTATTTATTTGTATCAATTGTCATTTTAAGGTGTTTGTGTGTATGAAACATATATGACAAACAGCTGTCAATGTCTTTGTCAGTAGTAGTAGTTATGACATCACTTCTCCGCCAACTGCTACCTTTCCATCTTTCATGTAGACCCCCCTAACATGAAAGCTAGGCTATATTAGTAACAACAGCATAATACATTATTCAAAAATTAAAAACCCCCTTTTTTTCGCCAAAATGTTTATTTTATAACTAGAATTTACATAAGTAATCAATTGCAGTTAGTCCTTTAGATTAAAAAAATATAATAGAACTTGTAAATACAACTACTTACTCAGATGATTCATCGTATGTTTTTAAGTTAGCATTTTTTCTCTTAGACCGACCTTCAGGCAGTCTTTTCCCAGAATCCTCAGGCTTTAATAGAAATTTCAATATAAACTCCACCATTTCTTCCTTTTTTTTTAACTTTTCTAAATCTAGTATCGTGCATAGAGTTTTTAAATCTTTCATAACAAACCTGAAAAATAATTTATATATTAAGACAATTTATAAATAAAAACAAATAACGTACCATGTGCAAAATTTTAAAATCTCATTTGAAGATTGCAAAGTTATAAAACAAAACAAGTTAATAATTTTGTACTTAATTAAACTGAATTCTTTTATTTAATGTATGGTTATTTGTATGTTCCAGTTTTCAAAAATATAACACAATTAGAAGGTTAAAAGTAGAAAACAGATATATTTATAATAAATGTAAAATTTATCATTTAATATTACATAAGAACCACAACATTGATCACTATTGCACATGCACAGTATTCACCATGGTAATTTTAAGATAATACAAAACCAAAAGATTGCTATATTTTAGGGTTAACGTACTGAGACCTTTTAGGATCATTCGTTTGTCTGTATAACACAGTTGAATTTCAACAGAAAGATATTTGAGATATCATTACATGATATTACAATTCAATTTGGGAAACTTATAAATCATGTAACCCTTGAACTTTCCAATAACCAGAACTCAAAAAAAAATTTACAAATTTTTTTAATGAAGTTTTTACCTTGCTTTATTTAAGGGTAATAAAATCATTTTGTTTTTATAATTGTGTGTTATTAATTAGTTTTCAAGATATTCCTGAAACTGTTGCAAAATAAATTCTTCCATCCATTTTAAAAGTTCTGCAGCTGAAATTTGAAGAAGAAAACAGCGTTGTTGGATACTAATATACTTTGCATGAAAATTATAGCTAAACCTTTTGAAAAAATTGATGATATGAAAAAATAAGCGTCCGGCAGTATACTGTGTTTATGAGGTGCCACCTTCTTCCACAGGTTCATACAACAAATGTAAAATTTATTCAAGATATGGTTATATTTTCTTTACAGCTGGCAGTACAGATCCTAATTCTCCAGTTTATTTGCAACAAATTAATATGAATAATTTATACATATTGTTTACATATCTTGACCAGTAATAGACAAATAAGTACAGTAATAATTTAATTAATTAATAACATAACTATTTATTATTTTTTGTTGATAGCCTTTACTTTATTCCAATAATTAAGACTAATACAAAATGGGAAGTAGCTTAGTGCACCTGAAACTTATACTTATTTGACTGGACTATCCCAATATTAGCGGAGCTTAGAAAAATTCCATAGTTGCAAACTTGTTTATCAAACGGATATCGTTTAGTTTTTTATGTGCAAATCCCGTCATGTCAATTGCATATTTTGATTATATTATATTCTTTAAAAATTTCAAAATTATACAATATTATGACTATTGGAAAACTTTGTAAATAAAATTTGTTTAACCAAAAGGGAAGATTGCTACGTGCGATAGTTTGATCATAAAGACAAAAACATTTTTTGGAAACTTTTTACTCTAATCCCTCCTCTTTACTCCGATGTTCAGATGTGTTCAATGGTTTAAGCAGTGCAAGCACTAAAAGGCACCATAATGGCAGTACTTCTCTGCTTTAAGTCATTTTTTAAAGATACCATATCAGAAATTTTTATAACAGAAACCTTAAGCAAAAATACAGAAAAGTATAAATTTCTAATGACTTCTTTTACAGATTCTTAGAGATATATATATACATACACAACAGATTTTATGACTGAGTGACAGCTCAGTCAAAACAAATAAGAAACAGCTGTCGGCTCCGAGTAGACTCTCAAAGCATATTTATTTGCTTTGGCACCACAACACAGTTAGATAAAGCCATGGACTTTGCTTATATTTTTTGTTTTCTTTTTACATACTCAACAAAACATAAGTTCTGCACCCTATAGGAAGTTTTATGAACTATGGAATCATCTAAGCATATGTTTGTTTTATTATATAAACAATGCTGTAAGGGTTATAAACTTGACTATTTCAATCCCTGACCAGGTTGTGATATTTTGGCAGCCTCAGAACATAACACTTTAGATAAAAGGGTAAAGGATAAATAGTTATAGAAACATACTAATATTTATTGTTAGTATAAATATTTACTATTTATAATTTAGAGGATAAAAGTTATTAACAAATATTATTATTTCACCATTATTTATAAAGGAAATTATAGACAAAGTCTCTACAGTTGAAACCTCGTAAATTTGAACCTAGCTAATGGCTTTCGAATTAACCTGTGCTTTACATTGCCTCCTTAAAGTAAAGACATAAAGGAACAACAACAAAATGTATTACATAAATTCATTAAAATAACCTACTTTGAAATCATTGCAACTTTCTTCTCATAGTCTGAGGAATCTTTATCAAAATCAAATCCGTTGAATAGGCGAATATTTTTCTTAATTACAGGAATTCGGCCAGTTCTATTAAAGCAGATTTTATGCAGCAGTTTCAAGTTTTCCACTGAATACCTCTGAAACAGTAAAGTATAATTTTATTATTTCAAACTATGTGGAAATACTGAGAATTGCAACGTTATGCATTGCATAAATGGCTCTTTTGGAAGTCCCTGTTCGGGCGCCATTATGCAACGTTATGCATTGCATAAAAAATAATATTTCAGTTTGAACTGTAGAAAAAAAGTTTACAAATTTTGACTAATAAATTAAAAAAAAAAAATGTTTATTAAAACCCATGGACTGTAGGTATATCTAGGCTATTTGATTCTAGTGACTATTTACGTTACCATTGATTACAACACCCATCTTTATGAATTTATACAATACTAATGAATCTAACCTCAATCTGTTTACTAACCCATTAACCTACATTCCATGTCACTAGGTCACAATATGTTTTTTAGCCTAGTTTATGTATTAACCAAATCAATTTATATTTACTTCCAAAGGCCAAAGGGTGGTTCAATTGACTGAATTAGTACTTACATATGAGTGGTATCATGAAAATTAGAGCATCGCATGAGAACAACTTGAAATTTTACTCACACACATTAGCAAAAATAATTTACATTGAAATCAAATATATACAGCATAGAAATTATTAAAATATAAAAAATGAGCTCAGTTTTGATGCAATTTTCTGATTATTAACATTATAGGCAGATAAAAAAGTTATCCCAACAACCCAGATCCCTCGAGTTTACATGAAAAGTTCAAAAATGTTCTAATTCCTTTAAAAAATGTTTATATTCTTATTTTATATACTTGCGTGATGAGTCCGCCACTGTACAGTTTCACTATTTCATAAATTTTAACCACAAAACGTTCTTGGTTTATCGTCACATGTGCACTTTGATACACTTAAATTTTTTTATCACAACATTTTCTTATTGTATATTTTGATCTCCACCACAGACTTTCAAATAATAACGTTTTACATCGTGGATTACATAGAAAAACTTCGAGTTCTATGTAAATGTAACTTACTCCATTTCACACACAACTAACACAAGCCATCTCTCTTGCCTCAACAGGAAGCCTCCGTCCTTCTGTAACTTGTTATTTCCAATATTGCAGACATGTTGCCGACTTGCTTGCACTGTTGTCAAATTGTTTTTTCTGGTTAACACAAACTCTGATGTTATATATGTTATGTATTTAATATATTTTGGAATTGAAACTGATTATTGTCTCTTCCCTTTTGTTTTGTTGCTATTGTCACTTTTTTGTATTGTTTATACCACTCGAACTGTTTATACAGGCTGTCTTGCAACTATATAAACAAACTTTATCACGTTATTCAGCATGTCAAAAGAAACAAAAAAAAAATGTAATATAACATGTGTCCTATCTCATTCCGTTTTCGGTCTGTCTGTATGTGTTTTTTACAAAATACTTAATATTTTTGGAAGTAGAAAAGATATTGAGCTCAAACTTTGTACACATATTTGTTGCCTAACCTTTTATCACTGTACGAAAAATTAGAACATTATTTTAAATATTTTTAAAATGGCGACCGTTTAGAATTTTTAATGTAAAATATCTCAAAAACCGCTAACTTTACAAAAAAATACAAGAGACAAAAACGTTTAATTTTTTTATGGAAAAATCAATGGTTTTTTTTATTTCATCTGTAGCTCAAAGGACAACAGAGATATGGATAAAAAAAGGAAAAATGTATTTCTTAGTCATTGTCAACAATACCCAAAATTACTCTAGAAACAAAATATTTTAAAGTTATTTTGAGCTAAAATAATAAGTTATTTACATAATGTTCCGAGCACTTTTTGAATTGATTCTACTGGAAAAAATAATGAAAATAGTTCATATATTCATAGGTCTGGAAATGCTTCGTTAGAGAGACACAGCTGGCGAAAGATTTCATCCGTGTTTCAGATTATTCACAGAAACGAATCCCTATTAAAATATGTAGGGCGTTAATTAAAATGTAAAATTTAATTTAATTTACGTAAAATGAGCAGATATAAATTTAATAAAATAGGTCCCAGTGCTGTAACTGCAGTAATGTTTACAATATTTAACCCAAAACGCAAAATTCGGTCTAAAAAAAAAAATGTTTTCCGTAGGGTTTTAGTACGTATTAAACATATCGTGTAGAGAATTTATTTCTGAAGATATTTGTGTAAAATAGGCCAATAAAAAACAAAAAATTAAATTAAAATATCTAGAAAAAGCATATCTTTAAAAATAAATTAATGAATTATAAAATATCCAACTTTTAAATACAAATGTAACGGTAGCTTAACTAAGAAAATCAATGAGAAATAACAACTATGTGACCATGTTTACAAATAAAATTATTAGCTCTTCATTAATAGTGAATTATTTACAATCTTTGAATATCAAATTATTTGGTAACCAGTACAAAACAAAAAAAGGTGGATATGTTATAAATCATTAATTAATTTTTAAAGATATGCCTTTTCCGAGATATTTTAATTTAATTTTTAGTTTTTTATTGGACTACTTTACATAAATATCTTATCTTCAGAAATAAATTCTCTGCAAGATATAATACGTTTGAGGGTTTATACATACCCATTTCACAAAGTTAATGTACTAAAACCCTACAGAAAACATTTTTTTTTTTTTGAGACCGAATTTTGTAACAATTACTGCAGTTACAGCACTGGGACCTATTCTATTAAATTTATATGCTCATTTTACGTAAATGAAATGAAATTTAACACCTTAATTAACGACCTACATATTTCAATAGGGATTCGTTTCTGTGAGTAATCTGAAACACGGGTGAAATCTTTTGCTAGCTGTAACTCTCTAACGAAGCATTTCCAGACCTATGAATAAATTACAGTAGAACTCCAATTATCCGGATCGCCAATTATCCGGATCAGATTTGAATAAGAACATAGTCAAACGGATGCGAGACTTGGCGGTGCGGAATCGATTTAAGGTAACAAAACAGCTGACTCTGCCTGGTATGTTAAAAAAATAATGTATTTTACAGTGATTTAGTATTGTTTGTAAATATTACGTAATGTAAACATTATCATTGATATTTTTTTTCATAATAAATACCGTAAATGTTCTCTATTGTGTTTTGTTTACGTCTTTATCCTAAATACGGCCTTTTTTTCGAGAAAAATCCAATTATTCGGATTTTTGATTATCCGGATCGGGTCCAGTCCCAATTAATCCGGATAGTTGGAGTTCTGCTGTAACTTTTTTCGTTATTTTTGCTAGTGGAATCAGCTCAGAAAGTGCTCGGAACATTATGCAAATAACTTATTATTTTAGCTCAAAATAACTTTAAAATATTTTGTTTCTAGAGTAATTTTGGGTATTGTTGACAACGACTAAGAAATACATTTTTCCTTTTTTGATCAATATCTCTGTTGTCCTTAGAGCTACAGATGAAATAAAAATAAACGGTATCAGGAAACTGACACATACTTTCTCCCTCATTATAGGAACTTAATTTTTTATTTTTAAGAGTAATTTTCCCATAAAAACCCTTAAAATAACGGAAAAACCAACTTTTCTCAAAAACGGCTCGAACGATTTTGATCAAAATTTTACAGTTTATAGTACTTTAGGTCCCTAATAAACTATAAAATTTTAATCAAAATCGTTAGAGCCGTTTTTGAGAAAAGTTGATTTTTCCGTTATTTTAAGGGTTTTTATGGGAAAATTACCCTTAAAAATAAAAAATTCACAAAAATGAAAAAAACGCCTGGAGATACCGTGGATTAATACCTCCATACCAAATTTCATCAAAATCGGACGACTGGTTTAGGCTCTAGGTCTGATAACATCCACACAGACACACAGACACACAGACACACAGACACACAGACACACAGACACACACACAGACATCACTCCGAAAACCACTTTTTTAGGTTCAGGGGGACCCAAAACGGATATTTCCACCAAAAACTCAAACTCGAAAATTTTGACGAATACAATACTTTCTCCATATACTATGGTATAGGGGGAGAAAGTAAAAAACCATTGATTTTTCCATAAAAAAATTAAACTTTTTTGTCTCTTGTAATTTTTTTGTAAAGTAGCGGTTTTTTAGATATTTTACACTAAAAATTCTAAACGGTCGCCATTTTATAAATATTTAAAATAATGTTCTAATTTTTCGTACAGTGATAAAAGGTTACGCAACAAATATGTGGGCAAAGTTTGAGCTCAATATCTTTTCTACCTCCAAAAATATTAAGTATTTTTTGTAAAAAAAACACAGGCAGATAGACCAAAAACATAATGAGATAGGACACATGTTATATGACATTTTTTGTTTCTTTTGACATGCTGAATAACGAGATAAAGTTTGTTCATATGGTTGCAAGACACCCTGTATATTGTTTTACTGTATGAAATCACTATCACTGTCTTTATATATATATATATGATTCGGATTCACCATGTTATATAAAATGTATATCTGCCTTTACAATTTTGTTTTTAAAATTTATTTCTGCCTTTTGATTATTAAATTACTGTTATTATTTTACTTTGTTTAATTTATTTATTTCCTTTTTGCGTCTGTTTTTATTTATATATGACAATTATTGCGTCTTATATTCTTATATGCATATATTCTTACCTTAACCAAGTTACTCTCTCCTCTGCATTGGCCATGTATGTTACAGAATACATAATGTGCCTATAACATTTCTCCTCAATAACAACCACTCCTGCATAGTCTGTTGAGGATTTTTTAAGACCAAAAATAATTGTTTATTTATTATTTCTTTCTGCTCTTAAGTAGTTTTTCCCCAAACTTTTACATATTAATACAACAAAAATCCACCCCAGTGACACCCAAACTTAAACTTTACGTACAACTCTTAAATAAATTATAGTTATTACAATTCAGTAACCATTAACACAAAATAATAGTAAAAATAAACAAGGAAATATAACAGGCAAGAATGAAACAGGTGTTCTAAAAGGCACTTGAAGCTATGATTTCATGAAAAGCGCTATAGAGTATTTTGTCATCCTTTTTTTATACTTTATAATCAACTCTAAAAGAATTTTATTACAACTTGGTTCACTTTCAAACGTCTTTATGTTTCTTATAGAATGTGATAGTTGCACTACAGTTGCATTTAAGTAGTAATGAAGACTTCCAGTCCCCCAACTATTTTTGAGGGAACTCAAGCTTGCATGTATTCAAGGGTCACCGGAATACTACACCCCGGAAAACTACCCCCCAAGCAGGTTCCTACGTCATTTTGACGTCAGAGATCGGGGGGCAGTTTTCCAGTCACGCACACTCAAGTTTCGATATAATTAGAATAAAAAAAAAACTAAACCTAAACTGTTTAGTCACAGTATGTTGCCGATAACAGTATAATTGTAGGAACCTGCTTGGGGGGGTAGTATTCCGACCCGCTTTTGCTAAGGGGGGGGGGGGGTAGTATTCCAGTCGCGGACACGGCTCCCATATTGGTTAGTTGGCAGATTTCGAGACGCCACGTTTCACCTGGGTTTAGTATTCCGCATCCCTGTATTCAACTGGCATTTTTTGTCTTTATTATTTTATTTAAAACCCATTTATTTTATTTTCAAAATATGTTTTATCTTTGGGGGTAATACTGTAAGGTAATTCATTCTACTTAGAGGTATTTACAAGACTTCTTACGTAGTGTACATAACTTTATCGATATTTTAAAAGTTATTGTGCCTGTATGAAATGATCTGAACACAGTTTTAGTTTTTACTGTACTTATAAGAGAAATGTCATATCCAATAGAAAATGGTGAGGCTGCAATAAGATTTAATCACAAAATAATAAACTTCTTCAGAAATTTAGACTGTAAAGTACGCTTTGTTTTATTTTTTTAGTTCTTCAATTGAATATTACTTTTCAATAATTTTAGATAACTTTTTAATAAACCTAGATTTTAATTTAGAAGTTTCAGTGGTATACAGAAGGTCTAGTATAGATTTAATTTAAAAGGATTTTAATGATTATAAAAATATTTTATAATAAACATTAGTTTTCTGTACCACATTAAAATGAATACATACTGTGTAGTACTCACAAGTGTGGACCTGAGATTTACAGGCGCTAAGACTGGTGTCGTTGGCCACAACTGTACTAGCCATGTCACAATATGTTTTGTGGAACTATCAACCCTCCGATTTCTCAGAAATGCCGACTTTCAAATCCTAGTGGATTACCTCAGTAACATCCTTCAATAACACACTTAATAACTTAAGTGTGTTAAACACACTTAATTTAACACACTTAATAACTCAAGTGTGTTAAACACACTTATTAATTTTTAATAAAGAGAACTTCCGTGTTTTCACGAGAAGAGATGCAGACCAATGTTTTTAGAAATGCATTTAAAATAAGTGACAGGGCAAAACCAATGCACTGTGCCGTGCGGGTTGCGTTCTTTCAAGGTCCACACTCGTGAGTACAGCACAGTAATAATTGCATTTTATTTTACTACTTTCCCCACGTTAAACAGGTTATTTTATTGATAGGAATTACGAATAAAGTACTATACCTACACTGTCGTAATGTATAAATAATAAATTTGGGTTACAAAGCATTATTATTACCTGCAAGTTATTATCAATAATTGGTATTTCTCCTAAAGGCTTTCCATTGCCTTCTGGAATAATAATCTTCGTTTCTTCTGAGGAGTTTTCTTTTTTTACCACACTAAATCTCTCTACTTGTTTACGATTGCGTGACCCAGAGATTTCCAAAGGCTGGTCCAACAGAGGTACACCTATAAAGAAATGTAACTAAGATAACTTTTTTATACATTAAAAGAAGTAATACATGCATCAACAAATATGCGATGAATCATGCCAGTCGATTTAAAATATATGAAATTTACAAATTAAAAAAATTCTTTTAACTATAACAAGCTATACCAAAATGAAATAGGCTACATACATTTCAAATTGGTAATGTTGCAGTTGTATTTTTAAACTTGTAAATTTTATTGATAGTTAAAAATACATATAAAAAATATCTTTTACACATTAGTTTTTCAATAAATTAACTACCTTTATCTATAACAGTTATGAATTGATGGAATGAGAATTTGATTTGCTGAAAACTCCTTTTTACTTTCTCACCATACTATAGTATAGAGAAAGTATAGTGATCGCAAAAAAAATCGATGTTGAGATTTTTGTGGAAATATCCGTTTTGGGACCCCCTGAGTCCAAAAAAAGTGGTTTTACAAAATGTCTGTCTGTATGTATACAAAGCTAGAAAGAAAACTATTCGATCGATTTCAATCAAATTTGCACCAGACATGTCCAGTAGGCCTGTATAGATGCACGAAAAAGGGTTTTGAAAATTTTTGAAAAACAACTCCCTTTTTGGCCAAAAAACCCCCAAAAAATCAGTTATTATTTTTTTATAAAAAAAACGGCTCTAACGATTTTGATAAAATTTGGCTTTTTTGTAGCCTTTAATGTGCCCTACCATTTACAGAAACCCGCATCTTTCTAAAAACTCTCGTTTAGCTAATAATAATAACTGTTTTTAGGGGTTTTTTGGCCATAAAGCGGGTTGTTTTAAAAAAAATAACATAACCATTTTACGTGCATCTATGAAGACCTAATTGACGTGTTTGGTGCAAATTTTTTCGAAATCGATCGAATATTTTTCTCTCTAGATAATAATAATAATATTTTTAGTTAATCTCCAACTTTAATAAAAAAAAAAAACCCTCCCTACAAGTCACAGTAAATCTGTTTAGTAATTTAAATATGTTTGTGAGAAAGTATGTGCCAGTTCCTGGTACCGTTTATTCACTTTACTACATCCATTGACTTGAAATATTCATAGTTCAGTCAAGTAAGGTTTTGGCTTTTTAAATAGGAAAACAGGCTCAGTACCAAGAAATTTTATACTTTTGTATTCTGTTTTTCAATTAATTGGTTATTTTCAATAACATTTTGAAGACGAACAGAGAAGTTACCTCCTTCTTTTTTATTCTTATTGCAAAAAATACCAACTACAATATGAATATCTCAATGCTTATGGTTGTTTGTCAAATATTGATTTTGACTAAAATACAATTTTTAACAGATGTTTTCTACTAAATAATACATAAACGCAATTCCTGGAGCCACGATGGTCATGGTTGTTAAGGCGTGAAAGCTTGATCAATCGTCATGGCAACCATCTATGGAAAAGTTCCGGGTTCAATTATTTAAACCCCCCTACAACAACATGCACACTTAGAAACTGTGTCTATAGTAGTTGTGAAATTTTAAAAAGCAGATATTCAGAGTACAAACGTGCTGCTTATTGTTACAAAATTATGATTAAGATTACCTCTGTGGATAACACTGGTAAATACAAACTTAAGATATAAAATGTAAGTTACAATATTAACTTTTGCTTTATATGTTGTAGGGATTTTTATATTTTTAGCTACAGTATTAGCTTTAAACAGCTTCACAGTTCAAGTCGGCAACACTGTACTTATAATACACAACGGTATTATACTGTTACTTTTTTATAAGATTTGTCTCTATAACTAATTATTAATTAGGCTAGGCCTATATTAAAATAATAAATCAAACTTTGTTTTTACAAATTGCCTTTATTAAGCCTGATTTTCCTTTCTGAAAAGCTTTAGAGCACTTTTATATACAATTTAAGGTTCTTGTATATTACAAGAATTACAATAATAGATTTAAATATATACAAAATGTGAGTTTTAACTCTTTATCTCGGGTTAAAGGATCCTGGCTTTTAAAAATGCAATCAGAGACATATATACAAACTTATGACTAAACAGAATGAAATATATTTATATGCTAATGAGTTTTACAAATTATGGATAAATAGTTTTTTAGTTCTTTATATGAATTGATTTTAATTTGGAGAATAGAAGTTTATAACTGTTCGCAAAATGGTGATCACTGTTTTCAATGGTAATGAAATTGGTTTGATATTACCTTATAGGAAGTTCAAATAGTTCTATAGGCCTACTATACTAGTTGATTTGATATACTTCTTGATAGTAATACTTATTGTTTTATTAACTGCTTCTATCTTCCTTTTGTTTTATTTAAATATTTCTCTATTCTTCTTATATATTAATTAGGACTTTTGAAATACAACTTTACAATGTGGGATCTCAAACCCAAGTACCAAATTATAGTTCAACAATTACCGCTTAGCGTAAGGTAATGCCTTGCTGAGTACCGTTTACGTTCGTTTTTCATACTTCGTTACAAAGTGGCAGTTTGGGTTGGTCACGTACGCCAAAATATTTTTAAATGTTTTGTTCTGTAAATTAATTCCGAATATTTTATTGTTTATACACTGCTTATATACATTTCACACTTTATTCTATTCACTTTATCCGAAAGTCATAATAATTGTTTGCTTTTACAAGTTTGTATATAATATAATTCAACATAGACATCTTGGTATCGATCACAATTTGAAAACAGCTGTTCCTTTTGTTTTTAACACACTACATCTACTATGGGTGTCCATAGTTCTCATTTGATTAAACTATTTCGTTTATAATCACCTTTTAATTTTATAAAACATACATTTCTTATTTACATTTAATTATTATTACAATTTACATACTACCATTAATAAAACTATACTCTAAAACAATTCTAATTATGGACCTTTTCATGTCACGTAGGCTTTGCCTATTTATAAGTAAATTTGGTTTGTATGATTTATAAGGTAAGTTTTACTTTAATTAGTTTTAGTTAGTTATAAAAAGTGAATTATCGTTAATTATTTATTATATAAGACTCCCTGAATTTAATTTGTTTCTATTTAACATGTTTTATCAAAATGACAATTTTGAGGTTAAATAAGTAGCTTATCTTATTTTTCTACTTCTAGATTAAACCAGGACCCTTTAGTTCCTTATATTAACATTAATATCATATCCCAACTGGGTTAAAATGTTACATTTCGTAGCTTTACTGTGTTAGGAATTTCTGGGTCCTTCTTGGATCAATTCAAATTATAAACAAATTTCCAATAAAATAATGTATTCACATAATATAATAATACCTTTTTTAATTCCATTCTTCTTGTCATCTGTGATGTCATCTTCCCCCTCCTCCTCCTCATCATCTTCAGACTCTTCAACCTTCTTTTTTTCCTTTTTAACTTCTTCTTCTACTGTTTCTTTTTCAGTTTGTTCAGCCTTTACCCGTTTCTTTGCAGGTGCTTTAATTTTTGGAGCAGGTGGTGCTTTCTTTTTGTTCACCTTACTGTTGGTCTTTGCAGGCTCTGGAGAGGAATCTCTCTCATCCCCTTTGGAATCATCATTTTTTGTTTCTAAATCCATTTCCTAGAATCAAGAAATTTATTTTGAACATTCAAGTTGCGTACTTTATTAAAAGTTATAAAAACTTGGTTTAATTATTTGCCTGAAAATATATAAAAAAGTAAAGGCAGATGAATTATAAAAAGTTTAAAAGTCTACAAATAAGTATAAATTCCACTAACTTCCAACAAAACTATAATTTGGCACTTATTCATCTTAAGTGTTATATAAGAAAGGAAATCTTGTGTATTTCAATTACTTAAGTCTAAGACATGCAAATTAGGAAACTATCCATGGGACAATAAATATTAATTCTCATACATTTCTTGAAGCTAAGAAGTGAAATTTAATACAATTATCTCTTAAATAACATAGAATAATTTAAATACACGCATTTTTGTTACTTGCGGCTAAGGGGGAAAATGGGGTAACTTACCAACGATACAAGTACGGTAATACAAACGATTGTTATACTTCCTATGAAGCTAGAGAGAACTGGCCCAAGACACAAGCTTAGTAGAATCACGTATTAAACACAATACAGATTAAGGTTATATACAAAAATATGACAGAACCTAAAAATGAAATTGTTCATGTAAACTATATGAAACAATTCCATATTTTTTCAGTTGGAGTTAATAGTAGTAAGGTACTAGGTTTGAACCTAATCAATCTGTATAACTTTATCAGATTGAACTAGCAGCCTCTCATCCACTCTGCTTCAACTATTGTTGTTAAAATTATAGGCAACAGCACTATACATGTACATTTTTTAGATGGTCAGATTTTGGATGGTAAAACGAGTACTCAATCATTTATTTATATTTTGTTCAAAACAAGTTACATGCAGTATAAGCCTACACAAGGTGATCTAAAAAAAACTTTCAGTTCCAATTGTTATAGGCATTTTTTATAAGATTTGAAAATATTCTAAACAATTTTAAGAAATTGGCACAATTAAGTAAATTTTATTCTAAACTGTTGATTTTTGTAAAAGTTCTACCTTCTATTTTAGTTTTGGAAAGAATTTGTTTAAATATTTATATTATTTTCCCTTTCATCTCCAACAATTTGAGGTCAATCAAAAAATGGTTAAATTATTGCAATGGTGGTAGGCTTACCTTCTAAATAGTTACATTTAAAAGTCGCAAAATAATATATTTTAGCAAAAAATTGAATAATGAAACTTGCCAAAATTTTTAAACTAGAAGAATTGGAATGATCGTCAAGTTAATATTTTAATAATTTGTAACGGATTTATAAAAATAAAGTGCAAGTATTATACTTGGAAAAAATTTCAGTTTTTACTATTATATTTAAATAAAGAACAAAAGACTTCGCTATATTTAAAACGGTTAAAGTTTGAAAATTAGTAGAAAATGGCATACGAATGAATTCTCATCGTGTACTTTTTATCTTTAGAGACATAAGAAAATTCTAATTGAGAAATGTAATAAGATTGTATTTTAAACTGTTTATATATTTTAAATATACTTAAGATTTCCAATGTAAAAATTATATTTTGATATGTTTATAAACATTTAAGTTGTTAATTTATCTTTACTAGCAAGCTAAATTAGTTTTAATTACAATTCAACGTTTTAGACCATTGCCTCATATAAAACCATTTTATAAATTTATCTTCTGTAGTTGCGTGGTGAGTAAAAAAAACTAAACATTCCTTAAAAATTGCGGATCCGGTTCGCGATTTACTTTTAATTACACATTTTTTATTCTATAAGGAAAAAAATTCAAACTTTGAACTTTAAAAATGTAAATTACACAACAACGGATTTAAAAAAAAATTTAAAATGCCAAAAGAGATATTTTATACTATCTTCATACTAAACTAGTTTTATTAAGTTCATAACTCATAACTTGGAAGTTAAGTAAAGAAGCATATCTTATGTTATAAATATCTAAAATATATAATTTAGATTATAAAGGGGCTTATTAATTTGTAATGAGAAATATAGGTCACTTGCAAATATTTTTGAATTTGGCTAAGTCACTTTATTTCCGAAGTGAATTAATGAAATGTTTCTGAATAACAAATTTTTTTTTTTAAATATATATAATATGAATCATTTCATACTGAAATACAGTATTAAGAAAATGGGCCTCAGTTTAAAATATAAAAACTGAAGCAACAGTTATCAAATTTTATATACCAAAAAAATATTCGAAGCTACACTGACTTTCAAAAGGGTTTGTTTTCAAATTATGGATAAAGATGATAATTACACATTAAAATTTAATTTAATACCTTTTGTATTTTCCCTAGATTCAAAATAAATCAGGATATAAAATTATTTCAAGCTTACTAATCATGAAATTCTTTTAAATAGGCCCTAATCAAAAATAAAATTACACCAAGTAGTATTTTATTATTTCTTTGCCACAAAACAGTACATACAGGACAAAATATGTAATGCCAGAAGTCCTGCCTATGGTTTTAAATACATAGGCCTACATAAGTACTATACTGTTAAAAATGATCCTTAATACTAACATTAATACAAAGTATTACATCATATTACAATTCAAACATACATACAAATTTTTAACTCTAAAGGGAAGTGGGCTGATTATTATATAATGTAGGTTGTTGATCTGTATTTATATAGGCCTATTTATATATATATATGTTTGTGTTTACAAACTAAAAAATGTTTCTACGAAAACAACAGATTATAAAAAATAAACAACATAAATATGTATATAAGGTTTTTAACACTAAACAAATTTAAAATGAAGTCCTATTATTGAAGTCATATTAATTAAAAACTTCGCTGCTCTCACATTATCAACCACATCCATAAGGAAAGATTTAAAACAACATTATGAAACAGTTCAGTATTTATGTTGTAAATTATTAATTAAATTATTCTCGGCCTACACGAAATCCAGAGCGCCAACGCGATATATCCACGAT
>JAGFPH010000936.1:1644-23217 GCA_018207615.1 Philaenus spumarius
GATTATCTGTTCAAAATATGAATAGCGTTATTATATATGAAACAAACAAAAACTGACAAAAAAAAAAATACATTCTACTACCACAACATTAAAGCAATGCAATATTACAAATAATTTTATAGAGCTCAGGCGCCAAGAGTCTATAAAATATTTGCAAACAACATAATACTTGTTGACTTGGTAGGATAGACCTGTATGTTTGACTTTTAAAATGAAAAGTGAGTTTGGAAACGTTTTGAAAGCTGTATATATACTAACATTTGAGAAGTGGGGGACTATATTTTTAATTATACTATCTCTGTAACTTCTTGTTGTTAGGACGACCTCGCCCGCGTTAGATAACTCGAGGTTAGACAGATAACTCGAGGTGAGACAGATAACTCGAGGTGAGGCACTGTCTAACCAAAAGAAACTGTTTTTGCAACCAGATAAGAGTTACGTTATATAATGTTGTTTTGTAAGAACAACCGCGTGATTTTTAAGTTATCTACAAGTTATACTTGTAGGTCATTATCGATTTCTTATATCTTAATGTGGGTCACTGACTAGTCAAACACATTTGTTTCTCAAACATGGTTTATTGCAGTATCTTTGAAAAGGTTATTTTTTTAATCCTTTATGAGAAGGTTTTTTATGAGAAGGGTGGGGATTAAGTCAAAAGGAGTGGGAATTCATGTTATATACAATGTTATATGCTGTCTTCTGTTTAATAATAAAAAGAGCTTCAACATGACTAATCCGCATACTGTTGCTTCTTTGAATAGGGCTTATTTCAATCATATTTTCAACGACGAATTTATAAATAAACTAGTGTCTTCGCACTTTAAAAAATATAGGTGGACGTTTGAATGTAAAAACGAGTCGAAGACAAAAGTTGCTATTGTAGGGCCGCGCGTTGAATATACTACTACACTTGACGGAAAGCAAGTTAAGGTTATTTTGACTCCGAATGATATGGAGCATGGAGATACTGACCTAGTGCATGCACAGCCCTATAAGAAACGATTATTAGAAATATAAAGGTTCTTTTAAGGAACGGAAGTGATACGCTACAAGTCGATTGATATATTATAGTAAAGTAAATACTTGTCTATAATATACAGTCTACTTTAAGCTTTCGATCGCTTCGTAAAAAAATAAGTACCCCCCAGTGATCGATCACCATCACGGGGGGGTACTTATTTCTTTACGTCTATGCCGTGGCCTTGACATACTTTAAAACCCCCTCCGAAGTACACGGTTAAAATAGTTCTGACAAAATTATATGAAATCAGAACTTTGTTAGATCCTCGAGATGGTTAGTATAAGAGAGAGAGACAACATAATTTTCTATCACACACATCATACTTCCCACGTCGCTACCCCACGTCACAATTCTACATCACTACCCCACGTCACACACACACCCACGTCACACACCCACGTCACAAACAAGTAACTACCCCACGTCACAATTCTACGTCACTACCCCACGTCACATACACCCACGTCACACACACCCACGTCACACACACACACACCCATACACACGCACACAGGTTATGACGTCATAAAAAGTGATGACGTATTGCACCCGCCATTTCAGGTTGTGACGTCATAAAAAGTGATGACGTATTGCACCCGCCTTTCCCTCTACTATTAATTCTATAACTCACATTAAAAAATATAAATTCACAAGAAATTATATTATTAGTTGAAGTTGTAAACATAACCCCAAAGAATCTTGGCTAGGTTTTGTTTAAGTATTACAGATGTTGGGTGAAATCAGCTGTTATAATATGTTGTTATTCACCTACGTACGGACGTATACTCTGTTTTATGGGAGTTGACTAATAAAACCCGTGAAAATCACAGGCAGATTAATTAGATCCACATAAGAAATACATCATTTAAAAAATACTATTTAAAAACAACTGTAGGCCTACCTAACTATGCTGACGGGGATTTTTAACTCGGTAAATTAAATGTTTAAAATTATAAGGATTATAAAACTGTAGGCCTATTTAAAATTTGTTTTATTTATATACATTATTATAGTACGTTTAAAGACAGATACAAATATTATATTTTAATTGCTTTTCATTTCTTATTAATAGATCAAATGATTTGGAAGTTATTAATATTATAGTGAAGAAAATAAATTAATAATCGAATATGAATAAATATGTATGTTATTCGAAGATGTCCGAATGCTTCCGAAGTTAAACGAATTAATAGGTATCTCTTCTTTAAATTTGTATAGACGAATATATTTATGATAAAAGGTTGTATTTATATACTGTATATAACCTCAAAGCAAATATTATAACTTATTATAGCATACATAGTTCTATAACTTATATTAAAAAAAAATCAACTTCAGAAGAAATTATGATTGAAGTTGTAAACATAACCCCAAAGTATAGTCTACCCTGGGTTTTGTTCAAGTATTACAGATGATGGGTGAAATCAGCTGCTATATTATATTATTACTCACGTACGTTCATACGTGTAAAGTAACGAAATTTAACTTGTTTTTCACTCAATTAATTGGAATATGTTATAAGTATGGAAATTATTAAATTGTTTCTTGACACACTTTTATATCCATTGCCATAGCAACCAACTACATAAAATAACAGATAAAATATCTGATTCGGATAAACAGCTTAAAATACAATTTGAGGTTAGACCTAGTTTATTTTAGCTCTCTAGCTGGGTATTGTTATCATCAGTGTTGCCAAAGTCCAGGAAAATATCCCTACAACTTACTTGATCTTACATCACTGTTACTTTCAGATTCTTCATTATTTTTTTTATTTTTTTCTTTCTTCGTATAATTGTATTTCGTATATTTTTCCGGTGTAGCGGTTAAGGAAAGCTTTAAAATGATGCCTCATTTATGTAATTTGATGATGTATTAAGGAAGTTATGGCGTACCGACAAAAAAATGGTCTTGAGAAATAATATACGTGATAATCATAATCATAATCATATTTTATTTGTCATTGACCAAACATATTTGGAATAGACATAGTCACAAATTTACAATTCAAGTACAAGTTGCTACATTAATAAATTAAAATACAAAGAAATAAATTAACAAAGGTATAACAACAGCATTACAGGTATTAACAGCATTAAACATAACAACAATAAATATTTACCCAATAATAAAACATTCATACATAATATTGTGTCTAAACAAAATTCAAGTCTTTTAAATCATCTGTAAGAAATTCGTTAAAAGAATAATAAGATAATTGTTGGTTTCTGCACATCTATGGCACGGTACATTTCAAATTATATAAGTTTCATTCCTCTCCTTCTATATTAAATAGACTACTAAAAAAAGGTACTACAAATTTGGATATTCACGTGCAATGATTTTACTATAGGAACCACCTACATACAGTAACAGTTATAACTGCTGATTAGGTTTACTAACATTAATCAAATTTATTTCGCCCTAATTCATCTTTAGGTTAGATCAATGTGAATCTAATCTTTTAAATTAGCTTCTCGCCTACAAATTTTATCATACATTAAGATATGAATTTTAGAGTTGTTATAATAAATAATACATTAATTATACCCATAGAAATAGTACATAATTAATAATACAATTTTTTAACCTAAGAAAATGTGTATAGTTTATTCATCAGTCTTGAAGCATATTCGTCAGACGTCAGGTCTCCAAATATTTAAAATTTATTTGAAATAACGTAGCCACAATGAAAAGTACTTAACTTTAATAATTATGGCAATTATTAGTCTAAAAGTTCGTCCACACTGGGCAAACTTGCTGAAAAAGTTGCTGGATTTTTGTAGAATTAACGTTGTAGAACATTGACATCTATAGTTGTAGCCTACGTGGACGTAGCCTATAAGGTATAAGTCACTACATATTTAGTATTAAACTTTAACCCTTTGATACAAAATATTTCTATTTAAACATTTTAGGCATATAAAAAACTGGATTTTATGTTAAATAACATATTAAAAATGGTTTTGAGTTTTAATTTTGTTTTTAGGCTAAGACTATACCACTACTATACCTATGGTGTGTATCAAACTAAAAAAATGAGAATATCGAGTCATCCTGGATTGTGTAACCTACAGTTTTCTATTACAGTTTGTAATATTATTGATTTATTTACACGTTTTTATTGTCAAATTTTATTATTATTTTGGTCATAGATCCCTCATTATTTACAAAAAGACCTAGTGCTCTTCTAGCTTTAAATGTCATGTTCGAATATATTAAAATTAAGCGACAATTAGTTTTACTTATCGAAAACATATAAACTACACTTTTTTTAATTTCCAAAGTATGCCATCATACAACCTATACCTATGTAAATTGTATTTGTTTTTGTAAGCTTCGTTGTGTTTTTCTGA
The DNA here is from genome assembly GCA_018207615.1 of Philaenus spumarius. Classification (NCBI taxonomy): domain Eukaryota; kingdom Metazoa; phylum Arthropoda; class Insecta; order Hemiptera; family Aphrophoridae; genus Philaenus; species Philaenus spumarius. Next base: position 6,025 of record JAGFPH010000936.1, read on the forward strand.
GCTTGCTTTTTTTAATCACACAATCAATTTGTTTTGTCAGTTCTGTAGAACATGCAAGTAATTGTAGTTTTAGCCAAACATAAACTATACAGGTTAGTACAAACAGGTTAGTACCGCAGAACTAAATCTCATTGCAGTCCTACTTTTGTAATTTAGAGGTTTTAAAGCGTTTCTGTTTCTTGTGGCTTAAAAATTAATAATACAATATTAGAGTCTACTTTTTCAATCTGGGTGATTTTGAATTAATTCGCTTTACAAATTAATAAATACTAAAACTAATGATCGTTTATATGATATTTTGACCACAGTTTTTAGTTTTGAAATTGAAATGAACATGCGTCGAATGTAGCGAAAAATTGAAAACGTTCGTTGAACATTTCTCAAAATATGTTCAGCAAAAAGGATTTTGTTGTTCACTGAACTTGTTTGGCATGCTTATAGGCCTAGTGGTGCACACTCCATTGCTTGATCAATATTGTCTTGTTCGCCTAGATATTATTTATTCATTGCCTTTGCTGGATTGTTCGTCTTTATATCTATTTATTGTCAACAAACTGTTCTCGCTAGCGATTAAATCCGTGTAGCCTATTTAATATTTTTATGTAATTAAATATTTATCTATAATGTATCCAAGAAGAGATTTCTTATCTATAAGTGTTCGCTATTTCAGTACTAAATAATTGTTTTCGCATTTTACCTTTAAGGCAAGTTTACATGGCGAAAGTAGATTGCGCATCAAAAAGTCTTTAAACATTTCATAAAACTAGTTTCGCAAGAATTATTCACTAGGTGTAGTCAAAATGATCGGTAGTTTTATGTGGTTAGTTGTGTCAAAAATACCATCACTTTGGAAAGGCGAGTTAAAACATAAATTATTTAGAATAAATGTTTGAATAAAATAAGAAGTGAACTGAAAGTTTAAATGAGACGGGAAGGATCCACAACACGAAAGTAAAATATAAAAATGAAAAATAAATAATTAATTGTGCAGATTTATTTGTTATTATTTACATATTTTTGTAATACTTTATAAATTTGTTTTATCGATTCCTATTTAGAATAAAATATAATTCACTAAATGAATATTTTAAAATCATACTTCGAAAGAAATGCATGGACGTCATGCAATTTATAAGTAGGCCTAAACCTTATAAAATGGGTGTAATCTCTTATATAAAATGCAATGTCCTGACTGACGATCAACGCAGAGCCGATTCTATTAAAGCTAGAGACTTGAAATTTGGAAGGTACATCCGTCCAATAATGTAGAGGCGTGCTAAGAAAGGATTTTGCAAAATTTTGAATTTAAAGGGTAGAAAATGCGAAAATTCATCCCTCCCATAAGCAGCCATATAAAAGATAAAACAGCTGATTCGTATTTATTAATGTGTTATTCTGGTTACTATGGTGATAATTCCAAACTCTTTCAAAAAAAGTGTGTTGATTTTATAATAATAGGCCTAACCTAAAATTGTGTTAAACCTTTGGTCCAAATAAGCTATTTTATTTATAATGTGTAACAATAATATAATGTTAAATTGTAATATTAGATGTTTGAATTATTATATTTCATAGGTTTTAAAGGCCTAACCTAAAATTGTATTAAACTTTTGATTCAAATCAGTTGCTTTATTAATTATGTGTAACACACATTAGACCTATGTTGAATTACACGGGATACAAATTACAGGATGTTGAATTACACGGGATACGAATTACAGGCTTTCAAAGTTTCAAATTAAGCAATAGCGAAGCATTGCCGGGTCCACTAGTAATTATATAATAAGATTGTCAAATTGTTAATTGAACTATAATAGTCGAAGCAGGCATATTAATTTCTCTGACAATTTTGTTCATGCTTATTTGTATCTTTGGTTTTATTGTCTTTATTAATGATGATCCATGTTTCTGGATATAATTGTGAATGTATATTCAGAAATTAAAAAATTCAACAACACTCCTTTTGATATTACTTTCTAGTTTAATTAACTATACAGTTAAAATCATAATTTAAAAAGCTTTAAGTTTCGTATAGTAAAAGTTTGAATCAGCTGACAAAATTAGTTTCGCAACTACAGTTGAACTAGCTTTTATAGTATGTTTATCAAGCTGTAATGTAGATGGTGCAGACTTATCACTGATACAAGTACGGATTAAAACTTTATTTTTCAAAAGATTTGCATTTGAAACTTATTGCAGTAAATCTACTCGCGTCGCGTCGGAGATAGTGGAGCATGGCATAAACTCTCAAAATATTTGAGGTTATAATTGTATGTTTTGAAAATCAATGTTAAAAATACTTCACCTCAATTCGTTACAAAATTAAGGATATAAAGCGAATTAGTAAAAAATATCAATAATGCAAATAATATAGTTTAACTTTCATTAACAAAATACTGAAGTAAATTAACTAGAGTTTTACCTAATATGTTAAATCGACATTTTTTCAACCGGGCTACATCCATTGTTTTCACCCGCATTCGAACCGGACTACCCCTAGCTATGTGGCTGACAATTTACCCACTAAGTAACACTGTTGTGTATTATCTACATTTCCTATTCTAATATAGTTTATTCTGATTTTGTTTACTTATAGCCGACGTTGTACTCCAGGTAAATAGCTTAATACTGTAATGTCACATCTGGAAATCTTATGGAGCCCAGTATAGAGAAAACATTATATGCGTGATTCTTTGTGAGGCTTTATGACAATAATTACTAAAAATTATCAAAATTAAGGTTTCATTCTAATTAAACATATTACAGTATGCATATTTTTCAATAAATATTATTCATATACGTATTTGTCATGCACATTTAGTCCACGCTCCGAGTGTTTCATACCTTTTCTTCTGAGTGTTTTATTTGTTGTCCGGATGCAAATGCCTTTTAAATAATAAACAAATAACGAATGTAAGACGTGTAATTAACGCATTGTATAGCTAAACGGTGGCAGAGAAGGTTGTCCCCAATGTCACCGGAACGTGGGAACATAACTCTAATTGTCAGTAACTACACGCAACAGTCACGACTTGGGGTTCGTCCTGACCTTGAAGTTAGTGTCTGCGCGCGCACGCGTGTGTTTTGCTGGAGCACGACTGCAGGGTGTAAATAAAGTATCGCCTGAATGGTCTCTAATGGTCATTTTTAAATCGCCATAACATCTTATCTACACAGCGATTCTAAATTATTTTATTCGAAAAACAGTACTGTAACGTTTTTCCAGGACATATAGAACAAAAAGACCTGAAAGAACGCAGCAGGAGCGAAATTAAACAGAAAAGTATCGGATATTTAATTCAAATTTTTAATTTTCCTATCGTGAAAATATTTACAAGAATTTTAAATTTCATAAAAACATTTTTTACATATCAAGTATCCATAATGTACAAACAAAAATAATACTGTAGAAAATGCAAACTTTAGCATGACTTTATTTGGTATTGAATATAGTAATGCAATACAACTTAGAGCCTAGACACAGATTGTAATGTTCCAAGGTTGCTGGGTAAATAATGTAAACGAAACTACATCTCCTGGAATATGTATTTCATCTCTTATCCGTTAGGGTGTGCAATACTACTCGATTAAATTGATCGAATTCAGTGAACGGAGTCAACCTTGAGAAGGCATTGGTAAGTCGCTCGAGTGGGATTATAACAAATACCACGAAAGAATACCGTTGACGGACGGGCTGGGGTACACCGAGACCTTGAACGCTCCAATCGCCGTAGTACGACGTTGTCACGTTCTTCCCACGTTTCTAACTGAATGCAGCTGACTCAACGCATTTATAATTCTTTAAACTGTGCGATCAAGCCTCGAGCGGTGAATACCAGGAGTGTTCGAGGCTAGTAGATATGGCAACGCTGCGTGCCCATCCTATTGGCCGCCTCGCAACGGTATTCTTTAGTGGACTTTAATATAGACCATCGCTTGCATACACTTACGTTTTTACTATTAACGGTATTAACTTTGATTTCCGCCAAAAGTGCACGTGACATTTAAGTTTGCAGAAAGCTCCCTTTATTAAATCAATAGATAGCAAAATTTGTTGTTGTTTTACTATTTTCAAGTGACTAGACTGAAAATCATGTTTTTCATTTTGTTTTATAAACAAATATCTTTAATACAAATTTATAATTTACCTTTTTTGTCATCTGCGAGTTATAATTTAGATGTTCATGAACAATTTCCTGCAAATTACAAAAGATTCTCTTCAAAATTCGATGAAAGATAAGTTATATTGAAGAGGGCTGTACGGTTTCGTTCCGGTGTTGCACAGCCTTAACACAGTTCTCTTCTCAAACTTTTCAATTCTTATCTTCACATACTCCACATCTTCTACACAATTATTTCTAGGCAATATTTTCCACTTTTATCTTTTCCCCCATTCTCCGTACATCTCCTAGGTTCCCCTCTATCTGTCAGCCTGTATAGTACTGCATGTTCTGTGTTTGTTCTCTTGCGCTCCAAAGATCATCAACAGTACTCATGTATTTATTATAAATATTGTATTTAACTTGATTTAGTGGTTATTGGTATGGGTGGTATCCCATTTTAAACCTTTTAAAAGTATTGAATAGAAATATTATATTATTGCTTTAAGTGATATAAATAGCTTTGTCTAAATGTGTCAAATTTAATCTCTCTTGCTTTATCAAAAGTTAGTGACATTTAAATTTACTATATAGGGGTGTATTACCATTGAAACAACACTAGTATTGTTTCTTCAATGGTATTACTAATAAACAGTATTAATATTTGGGCGGCCCAGCTAAAATGTATGATTTTGAATAAAAAAGGGTAACGTATTTGAGTCAAAACCAAGCATTTACTATAACCGACTTGTACGCCCCCATTTCTCCTGCTTTAAGCGGTTGACTTGGCAATACTTCTCAGTTGTGTAGAAAACGGTTGCGCTGAATGTTGACACTGCTTAGTATGGCAGTGAGCTACCTTTGTATATGATCTTTTTCTGTGCCCTTAAATTATTTCTGTTAATTATATTACAGTTCCCCTTAATGTAAATAAAACCAATATTTATATAAATGTTGTGTATGGAATAAATTGTTATAAACTTCATCTAACAACTTTTAAAACAAATCTGGCATTGCCTACTTTTTATTTATAATAAAAGCTGTGATTAAGTAGTTGTAATGAGAGTGGGTGGAGGGGGTTGTTGTGAACACGTTAAATTAATACTACGCCAAGAGTTTGCGTTAAGGCATGTAAATAACTGATGAAGAACAGTGTTGTCGGATTATCGTACGCTTGGCAACACTGCGCGGTCACAAGCTTTGTGGCATTCCCACGGGATTCCCTCCCCCTCCCTTACCCCCTCTTCCGATATCCCTGCGCAGCGGATTTCTGTCATCCCCTCCACCCTTACCCTCAGGATATGTTACGGAGAGAGTTTTTTAGCGTGTTTTTCTTCAACATATATACGTATTACGTATTATCATCCCCTTTCGGATCTCTCTTTCCATTTAGTCTTCTCTTCTCGGAGTCGGCTCACCCCTTGGCTCCCATCGATCCGGCAACCCGTGTCTCTACTTGTATTATTCTTCTGACAGACAAAATGTGTATATTGTTTTTAATATTCTCCCGTCTCCCTGCCAACATTCTTTTATTTGCCAACTCTTTGCTGTGACATTTATGTCTCGATGAAACAGTAGTTTCTCTTTTTCTTGCTAAGTAATGCGTAAAACAAAATCTTTGCTCTTCCTCAAATCTGCTACATCAACTTATTTGCCAAGTCACTCACTGCCGGTAAAGTGGGACAAATAAATGTTATGGTATAGAAAACTCTTGACATTAGTGACTTATGACGATTTATGTTGTAGTTTTTATCAAAGACTAATAATTGTGAATGATTCTTTAATCAGAATCAAAAAATTTGCTCCAAATATAGATTGTAACATAAATAATTAACGACAAAATTATTTCATTTGCTGATATTTCCAGTTGGTAGACTGAGTATAAGGTTCCCTATTCGAATCTAGCTAACGGCTATCCAACCTTCCTACGTGAGAACGATAAAAAGAAAACAAAATATTAGAGAATCTAAAATGTATACAAAAATAAACATAGACATTCATAAATCATCACTTTGAGAAGAAAGAGATTTTGATTCCAAGATTTTATTTTAGTTCCTAACTTCTAACTCATATTACTGTTCTATACATTTAAGTATTACAGTTGAAATGCAGTTTATTCTTAATAAACAGTACCTACCAGGAACTGGCACATACTTTCTCAAAAACATATTTAAATAATTAAAGATTCACTGTGACTTCGTAATTGTAGGTGGGGTAGGAGAGGTGATTTATTAAAGTAGGAGATTAACTAATAAATATTATTATTACTATATAGAGAGAAAACTATTCAATCGATTTCGAACAAATACGTCAATTAGGCCTGTACAGATGCACGAAAAAAGGTTTTGAAAAAACACCCTTATTATGGCCAAAAAACTCCCCAAAATCGGTTATTATTATTATTATTATTAGCTAAACGAGAATTTTTAGAACGATGCGGGTTTTTGCATATGGTAGGGTACATTAAAAGCTACAAATAAGTTAAATTTTATCAAAACCGTTAGAGCCATTTTTTTATAAAAAATAATAACTGATTTTTTGAGGTTTTTTTGCCACAAAGGGGGTTGTTTTTCAAAATTGTTCAAAAACGTTTTTCGTGCATCTATACAGGCCCACTTGTCATGTCTGGTGCAAATTTGGTTGAAATCGATAGAATAGTTATCGCTCTAGCTTTGTATACATACATACATACATACATACATACATACATACAGACATAGGCCTACAGACATACAGACATACAAACATACAGACATTTTGTAAAAACCATTTTTTGGACTCAGGGGGTCCCAAAACGGATATTTCCACAAAAATCTCAACATCGATTTTTTTTGCGATCACTATATTCGTACTTTCTCTTATAGTGAGGTAATAGCAGCGTACCTGACTAGGAGGCTAATTTTTCTTTGTTCTAATGTATGAAGGTTTGACTAGTTGGGAAAAAATTCAGGCGATGATAGCCATAGGTGGTTTCTTCCATAAAAAACAAACATCTAAATATTTTGTAGGAAAATTTATTTACATTATTACAACAAAACTAAGACTCTAAAACACATAATTAATTGTTTGTAACGAATAGTAAGAAAGAAAGAAGAAAAGTTCTATTTTGTAAAACTTTTAATAGCCTAGAACCTAATATAAAACCCGGATTTAAGACCTTCATGTTTTTTGTTAACTGCCTCAATCATACTCTAAAGCACTGAGAAGATATTATTATATAGCCTAAAGCCGATCTCGATTGCAGAACGATCTAATCACTATAAATCGATAATTTAGTTGTTTGCTAATATTTCGTTAGACACAGATTTTAAATAAAGTATGCCGATGTTGTATCATAAACTTGTGTAATATTTGAATTAAAATTAGTTCTTACATGTTGAAACAATTTATTTCCTATATCTGGTTGTGTACTTTTATTTAATGTAAAACTAAGTGAGAAATTTATGAATTTATCATGTCTGCATTCGATTATTCATCATATAGACGTTGAAAGTTTTGGTAAGTGGAAAAGAGACGTAGTTTTCTTTATGGTACCGTTCAATCAATCATTCTCAACCCTGCTTCTTTCTACAAGCTCTAGATGTGGAGTATTTGTCGACTACCTTCATCTTTACTGCGCACACGATCCTTAGGAGTTAAGGAGAATATACTTCACAATCTTCTTATAATTAAATTCTTAACTGCTTATTTAGTGCGTACTCCTTTCCCATTAAATTGTTTAATACATTCCTACCAAAACCTTAAACGTAAAAAGGTTCACGTACTTAATTGTAAATGGAGTACCTATCTATAAATAAACCCTAACAACATTATAAGCAATTGTACCTCCATAACCGTGGGAGGTCGAAATAATATTGGATAAACTTTTGGGTTTGTATAGGTTACACAACATAAAATCAGCACATTTACTCAATGTTAAAATTATTGTCAATGACTGATGTACGGTTCATGAAATCAGAAAACCCTCATTACTTGCCTACGGTTAGATATCCAGAAAGACTAATTATAGTCAGAAAACCGCAGAGAACCAGGCATTAGAAGAAAATCTATATTAACGATGGATAATGCAAATTAAAATAAATGCTCTTCTAAGAATTTTTACAAGTAGCCTACCTGTGGGCATTCAGAAGATCTAATCATAGTCGCCATGCATGTGAGGACTACAGGAAAGCACTTCCATTCTTATCCAGCGAGATTCATTTACTGTAGGTACAAATATCTCGAGTCACTGGACTCACTTATATTAGACCCATCAGACTAACAGTCAAATTCATCCCTTTGGACAAATATATGCGTTCTCTGCTGTGTTACAGTTTTAAGAACTCGGTCTTTCATTGGTTATCTGAAACTATACGCTTCCCGGAGTCGGCGTCGTACTGTTTGGCCGAAATTATGAACATTAATTAAATTAAAAATAAGTCGATATAACTTAATACGAATACACATGAGTCATTATTAATAGATCATTTTAAATATGATTAGTTCTTGAATGTGGCAAATGTTGGGGGTGCTATAATAACCATTGAGTTACAATATGTTTCTTTACTTATTAATAAACACGATTTTGTTTTATACCAATTCTTATACTACAACTAAGACTTTTGCTTCGACCACAAAATAAACAAAACCACAATATCAAGAACAAAGAAATATTACTCTAAGCCAAGACATTCAATTTTTAGCGTCTTTGCCAATATGTCACACCCTTCTCCGTTACTAAATGACAAATGGCCCCCTTCGCGTCTGTCAACTTGACTTATTGTCAGTTCCCACTTTGTACACATGTGGACCACAATTTTAATTTCGATACATTTACAGCTCAAATTAATTGTGAATCCCTTATAAAATAAGTAAATAATAGTTTGTAATTTTACAATTCACTTTACTGTAAATTTATTGTGATATTGTAACTGTACCGTGATTGGTCACAAGAAATGTAAATTTATTTTTAGCTGATTTAACTAGTACTACATTATTTTTGTATGCTTAAATTATAGCTCCCAACTACGTAAATTTGTTGGACCTTTCTTATAAAAATTTCAAATACAGTATTGAAAATCTATTTGAATGTGGGCAAGTTACAATAATGCAGTAAGTTAGTACAGTATATATTTACAGTTTTAGCACTAAATCTTTACACAAACAAATAGATGGGTGACATCATGAATTAACAAATACATTTAAAAATTAAATAACAAGTGAAGAACTTAAATACTAATTCTAATGACTTTAGAACTGTCACCAAAAACCTACAATAAGTTATCCGAAATAAATAAAATCCATTTCGGATCGGCCTACTGTCGCAGGTAGATTTCGTAGATACACTGTAATATACTTCCACAAGCCAAGCATTAAACTAATATGTTCGCCACTTGCGCTAAGGGTTGCAGTTTTCAAACAAAAAGTACCGGACTAAAATTTGGGTATTATTTAGGAGATTTACAACAATTTTTAACTAGCTCGATATTGTGTCTAATAAGGGAGTAGTGATTTGTTTTGTTCTGTAACTCATTTTGATCGCCCCTTTCAGTAAGGGTTGGGCACACACACAAGTTGAGGATAATATTTAGAAGGCTTATTACAACAAGTTTGAACGGATTTGATAATGTGCCTAGTAGGGTAGATACAAAATGTTTGTGTTCTTCAACCTCTATTTTTCACACCTAGAGTTAAGGGGCTGTCCGCCATATTGAATCTGATTCCCATAAGAACAATGCTACAAAATAAGTCATTTTTTCGTTAATTCGTGGAATAAATTTAAAAATTTCTTGTCATTTTGAAGTACTGTCATATGCGGATGTTGATTGCAGAATACATTTACAAAAAACGTTGTATTGTTTTCATAAACGTAAATAGTAAACTTTATTAATTTCTTACTCAGGTGCAAAAAGGGATACAGTATTGCAAAAAAAACCTTAGCAATCAACGCTCACAATCTATTTTAATTTAAGAAAAAAAAAACAGCTTTCGTTTTTTGACGAAAATAACACAAAAATATGCTTAAAAGTGAAGGTATAAAATGGTGCCAAGCTATATGAAAAGGCCACTGAAATTGTAGCCAACTTCGCCGTTTTTAAGTTAGGGACCCGAGTCTTAACTGTTGCATTTATCAAAACAATATTGTGTAAATATTTACATTAAGATTTACAACAATTTTGAACCAGCTTAGTATGTAATCTAATCCTGAAGTAATGAATTGTTTGTTCTGCGACTCATTTGGACCATTATCTTGCATTAAGGGTTGGTCGTATCAAAAATGTTTCCACACAAAAGTTTTAAGTATTATTTAAAAGGTTCACAATATCTCTAAACGAATTTGATACTGCACCTCCTGAGGGAGTTTGGTTGTTCTTGAACTTCTATTTTTCCAACTTTTTTAATGGTTGGCTTTACTAAAACGTCATTTTAAAAACATTTGTATCCTCTTACTTCAAACGGATGCAATATTTTTTGTATACAAGAAGTTATTGTGTTTTTTGTTTTATTCAATGGTCATGTTCCATTTTGACCATTCTAGAAATAGACCGAGATTTTCCGTCGTTATATTTTATCTATTATTCTGGAAGTAATTTGTGCGAAATTTCAGCAGTTATCGTGTCCTTAAAAACGTTATGTTATATAAACTTTTGAGTTGATCATGGTCTTGAGAATAGAGACCAAGAAACAAACAACTAATTAATTTTCCTGATGGTAACAACTGCAGTAGGTATTTGCTTCATAATCCACCTAAAAGTGGTTATACAAATAATAATAGTTAATAGATAAATAAACATAACGCAACAGTTCTAAATGTATCAGCAGTTGTTTAAATGCTATGGAGTAAATAACAAGCAAATTATTATACTGAGTTCATTTTCCAGCTTTTTTTTAGATCTGTCTTGCAAACTTCGGTTCTTATGTTATTCGGCAGTATTAAACTATTTCCAATCTATTCCAGAAATCATGAATTTTATTATTGTTGTAAATAAACGGTACTAAGTTTAAACAAAAATATTTGTTTATGATTACTAGTTTGTGCTGAATAGATTAAACTTTCTCCTTATATCATTTATTTATACACTAGTAAGCCCCCGTGAAAAATCACAAGCAGATTAATTAGATACACATCAGAAATACATCATTTAAAAAAATATATTTAAAAACAACAGGCTTTATATAGGCCTACCTAATGTTGACGGGGATTTTTATCTCTGTAAATGTGTATAATTATAAAGATTATAAAACTGTAGGCCTATTTGTTAAAATTGTTTATTTATATCTGTTATTATATATTTAAAAAAAGATAAAAATATTATCTTTTAATTACTTTTTATTTCATATTGATAGATTAAATTATTTAGAAGTTTTTAATATTATAGTGAAGAAATAATGAAATATGTTATACGAATATGTAGGAATGTTTCCGAAGTTAATGGAATAGTTATCTCTTCTTTAAATTTGTATACACGAATATACGTATTGATGATAAAAGGTTGTATTTATATACAGTTTATAACCTCAAAGCAAATCTTATAACATAATATTATACCATACATTAGTGTTCTATAACTCATATTAAAAAAAAATCAACTTCACAAGGAATTTATAATGATTGAAGTTGTAAACATAACCGCAAAGTATAATCTATGCTGGATTTTGTTTTAAGAATTACAGATGATGGGTGAAATCAGCTGAATGTTACTCAAGTACGTACAGCTGAATGTTACTCGCTTTTATAGGAGTTGATAATGCAGAAATTAATAATACCTATTAAATTAAGCAATTAATGTCATACGAAGATGTACGAATGTTTCCGAAGCTAAACAAATAATGAGTATTTCTTCTTTAAATTTGTATAAATGAATAATATATTGATGATAAAAGGTTGTATTTATGAACAATGTATAACCTCAAAGCAACAAAGCAAATCTTATAAGGTATTATGGCTTACAAATTATTTCTGTAACTCTTATTTAAAAAAAAAATCAACTTCACAAATTAGTACATTTTTGATTAAAGTTTTAAACATAAGCCCAAAGTATAAGCTAAGCTTGTGTTACAGATTATGGGTGAAATCAGCTGTTGTATTATATGTTACTCACGTACGTATGTATGTACTTAAGGACGTACACTCGCTTTTATAGGAGCTTTTATAATGATTGTTACAATATTAATAGCTAAAATATTACACAAAATATAAATATACTAGTAAGCCCCCGAGAAAAATCACAGGCTGATTAATTAAATACACATCAGAAATACATCATTTAAAACACAAACTATTTAAAAACAACATTAAGGAATAATTATCTAGGGCCTATCTAACTATGCTGACGGGGATTTTTAACTCGATAAATATGTAGGCCTACAATAATAAGAATTACAAAACTGTACTGTAGGCCTATTTGTTAAAATTTTGTATTTATGTATCTTATTATATATTTAAAGAAAGATAAAAATATTACCTTTTAATTGCATTTCATTTCATATTGATAGATCAAATTAATGATTTAGAAATTATTAATATTATAGTGAAGAAATTAATACCGCAATGGAATATGTTTATATGTTATATGAAGATGTACGAATGTTTCCGAAGGTAAACGAATAGGTATTTCTTCTTTAAATTTGTATAAACTAATATTTGTATGATAAAAGGTTGTATTTATATACAGTTTATAACCTCAAAACAAATATTATAACGTATATTAAAGCATACATTAGTTCTAAAACTCATTAAAAAAAATAACTTCACAAGAAATTATAACGATTGAAGTTGTAAACATAATCCCATACTATAATCTACACTAGGTTTCTTTAAGTATTATTATAGATGATGGGTGAAATTTGGTTTAAGTATTATAGATGATGGGTGAAATCAGCTGTTATATTATATGTTACTCACGTACGTACACTCGCTTTTATAGAAGTTGATTTTTCAATGCCAAGACTGGATCCAACAGTACAGGCTACGCAGAAGATAATGCGTAAATTGACAACTGTACTATAATTGCTTTGAGTTAAACAGGTACAAACAAATAACAACCACGTTATCAAAGTAGGCCTACAGTCTAAACCAAACAAGTAATAACCTTACCTACTCGTACCTAATATTAATTACTTCTGAATTACGAGACTACTATTATTGCTGTTTGAAGTACAGTCATAAAATAGCTCATCTCAATGGTTATTGTAACACGGCCGTTATAGATAGGCATGTGCTTTCTCTGTGTTACTGATGTACCTTTGAATTGCTAACATTTCTTCTGCTAACAGTTTTGGTTCATCTTTAACGATTTAGTCAGCATAAGGAACAAATAGCATCCAAACGGAGGATTGCTCACACACATTTTTCAGTCTCTACTCAGTTTAATTTTGGAAAATGCTTAATGAAACATACCCCACGTAACTGGAAGATAATACATCTGCACAACACGTCCACATTAGTTATAGTTTTAACAGTATCGGATAATTACTTTTTGAATTAAATTACAACTAACAACGTTTACACTTTACAATATTCTACTATATTTGTATTTATTGTTAAGTTCAAAACCGCCGTAGGACTATCATTTAGTAAAATCTACTTTTTGATTACAGATGAACATCGGAAGTCTTCACCCGTATTTATACCGCGACTTTCCAAGACTCTAGTAGTATTCAATTAATATGACTAGTATAATATAATACTATTCTACTGTATTATTTAGGAAAGACAGAATAATATAATAAGTACGTTCATTTTTAAAATACATTGTAATAATGTAACAATGTAAAGTGATTCAAACCACCACAGTTGGAGACAGAGGAAATTTTCAAATGACATACACATTAAAAATGGGTGTTTTAGATTTTTAAATAAAAAAAGTAGGTTTTTAGAATTTAAAAATTGAAACTTTTGTCGAGTAGTATATAGTTTAAAACTCTATTAATGCTCTTCACTTAAAAATAAATATTATGTTTTATTTCATACTTGTTGCTCACTATTTTGAATTTAAAAAGAAAGATGGTCATATAAATATGTTTACCAAAATATACAGTTTAGATGAACAAAAACTAATATCACACAATTTTGCATAAATTATAATTGAAATATTTATCGTCATAGTTTGCTTTTATTTGTTAATAATTTACAAATTACATACTATCCCGTAGTTGAATTGAATAGGATTACGAAACGAATTTCTTTTTTTAATAATGTATTTCATAAGTTCCACCTTTTAATCTTATGTAATAGCACTTTATTTTTTAAAATTAGACTATATTCATTGTTTAGCACATTAGGAGTTTGTTGTAGTTCTTTTGTTGGAGAGCCCGAAACAGGCTGAGCCTATAGGGTTTCCTACATTTTTTATAGAGATTATTGTATAATTTATTTTTATTTTTAGTTTTGTAAGTTTAATTTAATTGTGTAATTCAAATGTTGATAGATATATCATGTATTATAATGTACTTTTTCTCTGTAAAAAAATAAATAGAATACTCTTCGGAATGTGTTACCCCGTTCGCAGGGCTGTAGTTTCTGAAAATGTAGGACAAAATTGAAAATAGACTACGTAAACATTTATTTTATTGTAGGCTATACTTCATATTTTTTAACTACACAAAAAATGTTAAAATTTATTAAAAACTATCGTTAGTTCTAAAGGCCTGTATAATTGTTACCTCTTGTTGTTGTGAGATAATATCTGCACAATTTATTATCATCCTTATATCTTTTCTATTGGGTGGAATTAAAAACCTACTAAATAACTCTTTTTTATTAATATGAAGTAAAACACTTTTGTCGATACTTCGATTAATCGAATTATATCTTTAGTTTACTTTTAACGTGAGCTCAACTTTCTAAAGCAAAGACGTTAACAAACAAATCCAAACCCTCAGATCGACTTGAATTGAACGTTTGAATCTACTCGCAAGGAGTGCGCTCTTCTAGAATTTACCGTATCACTAATCATAATTGCTGTAGATTGAATTGAGGTTAAGTTGTTACTAGTTATTGTGGCTGATACAATGAAAAGAAAGAATAAATCAAAACCAATTAAAGTATTAAAACAAACAAATGACAAAGTAAACGCTGTCTACGTGTTTTGTCTGTTTTAATGTGATGGTACAATAGACGCTTTATTTCTGACTTTAATGTTATGATTGAAATTTCGTCAATAGGACCTGTTTTAAGAGCGATTGCGACATGCCCCGTTTTAGATTTAACCAGATAAAACAGAAAGGAATATCTAATCCTACTGTCGTATTATGTTTCTCGGAATGTCACGACCTCTTCTCTTACAAAGTTATGTCAGTCACCTTTGTGAACTTCCTGCTTTCATAGACATTGTATTCTATTTCTGAGCATATTGTAAGAACTGTTGGTACGATAGTTGTAAAGATTCACGCTAGACCAACTGCAGGTCATTAAGCTGCCTAACTGCCGGGGCATAGAAACGTACACAGTTCTCTAGCCATATTTAATTATTAAAGAATACAAATCGACTAATTTACTGAGCTATACCTTCTGACCTAATAGTCAGAACTTTGCAGAGACTTCCTTTCTCACGCCGGAACTCGTAACATAGACTTTCAGCTTGTTTCTTTCTATAAACTTTAGATTGATATCGATACTACGTAGACCTTGGTTCTCTCTCTTACCATCAAATTTCATTTACTTTTCAATTTTACATTGATTAAGTTTCTACTTTACAAGTCCTATAATTACAAAAAGTGTTTATGTTTCTATTAAAACTAGCTAATCGGAATTTCACAAATGTATAACTAGTAGATATCTCATATTTGATATTTCTCGCTATTCCATATTTTCAAATGATTTGAACATTTTAATTTTAGGTTAAGTTCTTGTTTGACCTTTATTATAACTCCTAATAACATAGACTTAATAATTTGATTTATACATATTTACCATCTTGGCTTTAAATATACGATTTATCCTACACCTTTATAAAAATGTAATTAATTAACAATTATTTTTCACGTGTGTTAAACACGTACGTGGAGAAAAGGGGATGTTGGTAAAGGGTTCTCACGCATAGTATATATATTACCGTCATAACTTATTGAAAATTTGTACGTGGTCAGATACCAACACAAAATATTTGCAATTTCTATTTGAAATTGTTATAAAATCTATTAAATTTAGTGCACTGTAGAACCAAACTTCAGAATTACCGAAAAAATCTGGAAACACAATTTATCTATGCATTTTTATTTATTTTATTATTAATATTTTTGTTAGTTTAAATTTGTATTTATGTTAAAAATTGCAGACGAAACAACCAAATCGTATGTGTTTCCAGAAATGGTAGAAATTTAAAAAACTGGAACATACGTAGGTAGGCTAGATAAAAAGTTAACATGCAAAGATTATGATCAGTGCAAATGTTTCCCAATTTTAAATAAAATTCACTGATATAAAACTCTTACTATAAATACTGCCCGGAGTGAACATTCTTGAGCACTTCTGTTCATCTTATGAATCTGCAAAATTATTGATTTCATTAACACGGCTAAAACGATTGTGAATACTGATTATTTTAATCAATTTGAAAAGAGGAACTTGGGTACAATAACCTAGTCATACATTATAAGTAACTTTATAAACACATTTTAAAGACTTTTCAGTTTTTAATATTACTAAAATACAGTCATTAGACTAATTTAAGAATATTACAAAAATCTCTATATATTGTCAACTTTTGTGGTTATGTTTTCCCGTAAGAAGTTGCGAAAGAATTTAATTTTACGTTATTTCCAGTTGGCACTGAATTTGAGTAGTGTTTTTATCCTAACAGAGTTGAAGATTTAAAACTATATATATGTACATACCAGTAATGATAACGGAATGACGAAGCAACAAAATATATCTACGATTTTTTCTAGTAGAAGCTTGGTGATAATGAATAGTTATGTTTGTTTCCCGGTAACGTAATTGAATGAAAAAAGATACTGAAAATAAAGAGGGCCTGAAATAGTATATTACTTACCAATAATTTAATAAATAATAATGTTTATATATACATATTATAATGTATAGATAATCATTATTATCATTAAATAACCATCATACGAAATCATGTTTGCCTAGATTTAAGAAAAGTGTAAT
>JAGFPH010000936.1:41679-60805 GCA_018207615.1 Philaenus spumarius
TCGAAGAGGGTAATAAACTGTAGCTATGCAAACATTTATATTGCACCTCCGTTTAGTATCGAAATATTCTGTTGCAATCATCGACGATCATTACAGTAAATAACAATGAGCACATTACATCTATAGTAAGTGAGTATGTTGAATGTAGGCAGAGATTGTTTTAAATTGTACAAATGTCAACTTTTAAGTAGATTTTAGATTTGGAGGTTAGGTAATATAAAACGCAAAACTAGGTAGAAAGTAGTAATATGGAAACAACTATAATGACCTCTTACCTAATAACCTGAGTACAGTATAATGTAATTTTACTAGTTAAATATATTAAATGCCAAATAAGGTTGAAGTTTGTTCTTTTTGAACTATTGCAATTTACTTACGAGAATCAATTAAATGCATTTATTGCGATTCTATTGAATATATTACAAAGTAATAACATAAATCGAATCTTCATTTTAGTCTAACTCTAATAAAGTGAAAGTAATTTTCCTAGTTAGCTTATTAATTAGAATTATTTTTAGCGAGACAATTAAAGAATTTATATTTTGTATAAGGAGATATTTGTCCTATGTTCACACATTTTAGTTAACCACAAAGCGGGTGCTTTACTTTTCCTATTTACCTTTTAATAACACAATGTGACAAATGTGAGGTTCCTAGTTTTATGAGAATTTTATTTTATATTGGTAGTTACCCCATTTTATTAAACCTCTATTCTATTAAGCTTAATAATTAACGGTCGATCACTTATTTCTCTTACTTTCCATCAGTTACCTTCATTGAGTAAACCATTATTTATTCTGTCAATCCTTACAAATTTAGAACAATAAGGAATCACAAAAGCAAAAATTTGTGGCATTTTGACGATTCAAAAATTTAACCATAAACATCAAAATTCCATATTTTATATATATATTCGTTTCTTATAATATATTTTACTATAAATTAATATATATAAATATATAGATTTAGTTAGGAAAATGGTTAAAAATTTTAATAAAGGTTGAAGTTTTGTTCTTTGTAATGCAATAAATAATTTTATATTTTCCGAATAGGGAATGTCTTGCGACAGTATAAGCTGTACTTGTGTAAAGAGAGTTGTATAATGTGTACAATGACCAGTCAGAGAAATGAATGTCTTGCGACACAAAACTCTGCTCACGACTTTAATTTGGTTACGAAGACGCAAGAGATCTCCACTAACTACGCAAAACAGTTTCACTTTGCTACTTTCGAAAACGTCATTGATCCAGCTTGTTCTCTTCTTGAGCTTTTATCAGTTACGCAAACAACAAGCTTTTGTGTATTTGTTTTCATTTGTATGTAATTGTGTTTATTTATTTAAATAATATTACGAACTCGGCCTTTACGTCAGCATGTTTATGTGTATACATTACGCAACTGTTTATTGGGTGAACTGATTACCACAAGTAAAGATTCCATTTTGTGATTTGAAAATGAAAATTAATAGTGATTGTTGAATGTAAGTTTTTAATAGTAGGTAACTAATAACACCTTGGAGGATTTAAAATAATAATTTTTCTTAGAAATATTTAAACTGAAAGATTTTTGTGCTTAGATTAAATCCTAACGAAAACAAGTTTCTTACAAGTTTAAAATGACTTGTAACCTGTAATGATAGCTAATGAATAAGATAATATTTACTTGTCACTTATAGTTATTAAGTTTAATTAAATTAACTATGACATAGATTTCTGAAGAATTACATAAACTTAAATTATTACAAAGTAATTTAGTTTTAGTTACTGTAATTTCGTTTTAACTGTTAATCGATACTTTAGGATGTTATTAAATGGACCAATTAAAATAAAGGAATAAGAGTAGTTTGTCTATAGTAATATTTTATGTTTAAAATAATTCAATATAAATTTTGAAAGCAATTTTTACCTTCATCTTTTAAATTTGTATTATTAGAGGTTTCCAGTAAGTGTGCTAGCACAGCTCGATTCAAACAACGATTTTGAGCGGCAATTGATAAAATATATATATATATAGGCCGATGCGTATTTTAGTAATTTAATTAAATACAAACATCGATAGAAGTGGCTAAAGGTGAGTTGCGGCCCAAGTATGAATAGGCAAAAGCTAAATAATAACTTAAAACGAAAAGCAGTTGAAGAAATTAGTGTTAGGCCTTCTAAACTAATCAAAGCAGAGTTACGAAAAGAAGATATTCCAAGTAAGGGAATAAAAAAAACCAGAGGTACCAACTAATACTGTTTAGTCACAGTATGTTGCCGATAACATTATGATTATAATATTTCGTCGTTATTATCACATTATATAATTAGAATTAAAAAAAAAAACACAGGTACTAACCTATACTGTTTAGTCACAGTATGTTGCCGATAACAGTATGATTATATTACGTTATTATCACATTATATAATTAAAACTAAAAGGATCTCACCTATAGTATATTTAGTCACAGTATGTTTTCTTTTTACTTACTCTGGCCGATAAATTTTTGCCAACACAATAAACTTATGTACAATGGAATGCAAACCAAACTAACACAATAAACTGATTTCTTAAATAATTATGTACGCTTATTTTATATACCATTAAACTAACCATATCCTTGGCCGCAATTAACCTGTTTTTACTCGGGCCGCAACTCGTACAAAACTTTTTTCAGTCTGGGCCGCAACTCATACGCAAAATGAGGTTTGGACCGCAACTCATACGCAAAATGAGGTTTGGACCGCAACTCATACGCAAAATGAGGTTTGGACCGCAAACTCACCAACAGCGATAGAAGTAATGATCAGTAATCATTTTTATTTCCCTTTCAAAGTATGTGTAATTGAGCACGATTTTTTAAAATTTTTACTCGATTCAAAATTAAAACTTTCGACAAATGAAAATCTCATATATTCAAAACCTTTTAAGTCATTGTACAAATTCTGGCCAACAAAAAATTTCGTTTTTATGAAATTTTTTTTCAAGAATGGTAGCGCCTGAACAAAGAAAATATATCCATAGTATATATATCACTATATATCAAAATATATACTATATGTCATATTCTTGAAAATTAAAATTTAATTTAATCAATAATCATTGTCATGAAGGTTTAAAACCCAAAATGGGGTAACTACCTCTAAGAAATAAACTTCTCATGAAGCTAGAGATCTGAAATTTGGTACATTTATTTCTTGAGTGGTAATAAGAAGAGACAAAAAGCACACGAATCGCTTTAAGATGTTTGTAAGAAGGTGAATACTGTTAAATCACCTCTATACAAATATACAATTTCACAACAATATACAGATGAAATGTTGCTGTAGGCCTATTGTTTCACTATTGTGATCAATTGAATAAATAAATCACGTGTGCTTCGATTATTTGTTCCTAAATGGTAAACATTTATATAACTACCCTCTTATAAAAACATTCTCATAATTTTCCACTTCGCTAGAGAACAGAAACTGTACACGTTTGTTTCTGAAATAATACATAGAAAAAATTCTCTTATTTTATCTACTTATGACATAACATTAAGTTGGGAAAGTGATAAAAAACACAACAAATATTAAGATCTTAAACAATATTTAATTTAATTTTAAAATTCGTACTATCACAGTTAAAAGTCTAAATTTAAACAAATAATAATTTTATTTAAAGGTAAATATAAATGTTACGTTTTGCATATAACCCGGGCAATCCTGCTAGTTAGTAATATATTATTTATGTCCACTTGTTGCTATTATTTCCTATGTATAATACACAAATGATTGTAATATTATAGACTTTGTTAATTGTTAGCTTTTCGAAAATTGAACTTAATACAGCAACATTACAGTTGATAAATTATTGCTTTAATATGGGAGACTTCTTCATGTTTCGCACACTAATCCTAGTGCTTCATCAGCTTGCAATTGCTTGTAATTGCTAAAAGAAATACGTGAACCTATATTTTAAGTAATTTAAACAGAAATAATTTAAGATTACACAGACAACAACATTTTAATAGCCTTGATTTGGTTGAATACTTTGTAGTAGTTCAATGTATATTATGCAAAAGTATCCTACGCAAGAGTATTTTATTAAGTACGAAATTCGGTCACCGCAGGATTTTCCTAGGCCTAAATTAAACATTTTACAATCACCCTAAATCATGTTTTCAATTAGGAATAACAAATCTAAATATCAGTAAATACAGTCGTACGATATTCATTTTAGATAATTTACTAACGAACATTTTATAGTAGGTTTTATATTGTGGTATAAACATTGAATTTACTTTCATATTTAGTTATAGGTTAAAACAGATGGGATTACAATGAAATGTATTTTATAAGTGTCTGACTACGTTATTATTTTGAAACTGTTGAACCCAGTCAGCTAAGTTTATGTTAATATTTATTTGTAGCCATAGTTACTAAATGTGTACTAAATCCTTCTGTAAGTATG
Source organism: Philaenus spumarius (assembly GCA_018207615.1). Lineage (NCBI taxonomy): Eukaryota > Metazoa > Arthropoda > Insecta > Hemiptera > Aphrophoridae > Philaenus > Philaenus spumarius. The sequence continues at coordinate 46,114 of JAGFPH010000936.1, forward strand.
TTTTACTTTATATTTTTACTAGGGGTTCTGCCCCTGGACGCTTCGCTTCTCTCGCAGTTGGAAAACTCGCTAAGGGCGCTCGCTAATCTTTGGCTCGTTTGTACTGGGTGACCAATCATCTCTCAGTATTTTTAACATCAGGATTGTATCTCTAATGTATATAATCGAATACTTAGTAAAAAGAAATTGTATCTTTTCGCCTTCTAAGTGACTTGAAAGGTGGTATAAAAAGAAGTTCAGAGTTTAAATTGTAAACACGTTTTTCTCTTATACTAGCGTTTTCCTGATAAAATGGCCCTACCACAACACTCATCTGGGTTTTTTTACAATATCAGAAGGATAGACAAATTCTTTCAACTAGGACAACGTATTTACAAAAGTGATGCCATTGAGCGGTATACATTTTTTCCCATTCACTTCCAAATGTTTGATGGATCCATTTCCCACAAAGAGTATACAATTTGAAAAAGAAATGTCACTTTTAGAACTACAACAATAACTTTATCCATCCATAAGGAATAACAGTTCTGTTAAATTATATAAATAAGCTGTTTTATTTAACAGCTGGCTCAAACTCATTAAACATTATATCCATAAGATTAACATGGGAAATTTGAAGGCTTGTGGGCCGGAGCTCCTTCTCGGTGAATAGCGGCTAAACGAATGATTGGATCTTAAATCTGACGGAAAATCGTTAGTTTAAAATTTAATTTTTCCTTTTATAACTTTTGTATTTAACATTTTTCGCTATCTCTGACCATTTTCTTACAAAACGCGCTCAAAGTGGATTTTTTTTAAATTTAACTTTCCCCGCTCGAAAAGTGCCTTCAAAACTCAAAAATGTTAACTTCTGGAAATTTTTCTAAAGGTTTCTCGTCGAGAGCTTTCATTCAAGTGTGAGGTTGAGGAGGGTCCGATTACGGGAAGTGCCTCATAGTAGTCATAGTTCATGTCAATGAATCAGTGAACACGTCTAGCTTTATATAAGTAGATATCAAAATTAAATTTTCTATAAAACAAATCACCCTATATTACTAAAAGAAAATCTAAACTATCCACCACTGAAAGATATTTGAAATTGATTTTTTTAATTTCCCTGAACATGAAACCACACAAAGTTTTATAATATTAGTATAGGTGTTGGATTTGGCTGACAATATAAATATAAATCATAAACAATTGCGAACTATCAACAAGACACTTTGGAATCATAATGTTAAACTTCATTAACACGGTAATTAAATCCTATTTTGAGATGTGAAGAGATAGAACCTTTATAAAGCAATCAGCTTTAAAGACGCCATCTAATCCTTTGAAAACATTGTTCAAGGCCATTAATATTCGATAAAAATTCATATTGAACACCCACTTACCATATGATTGATGGATTCCAACCGAATTTGGGCGTGACTTGAGACTGCACGCCCCCTAATGCTTCTTCTCTGAGGTCTAATGTTTTCAATTATAAAATATGCACACCTTGAAACCACTCCTTATATAACCAAGAGAAGTGTAAATTGGCACCTTACACCTTGGTGGATTGTACCTTACTCTTTGTATGACGATACTGCATTGTGATGACAAATTAACCTGTTCGAAATATAACAGAATGGCGAAGCATAATAATAACGCCATTCGTAAAATAAAAATAAAAATAATCTGAATTTTCATAATAACGGTTCTGTGGAAAAAAAGAATTAGAAACAGCTTTAAATGATCAACATAGGCCTATTAAATACTTCCTATTTTTGATACACTTGCGAAGTTTTAAGGAGAACATGGTATGTGTTGTTATTGACTTGTTGTCTCTTATTGGTACTTTATTGTTTTTTTTTGTGTTAATGATAAGTTTACCATTTCATTGTTTAGTTTTATTTGTCTCACTATTCGTAAAAAAGTAAAAAGTAAAATTTCGTTAAATTAAAAATATTCGGAAGATGGTAGTTACTAACATCCATTAGGTTTCGTTTTTTTTTTGCTGTTACTTAGTTTTTGTTTTTCATTTATAGGTGCATAGAATTTTCTTTAATATTTTAACAAATGTACATTTTTTCGAAACCATGAGACCAGCCGGATGAAAATAATATAATATGGCATTTGTCTGGGGCTTGTTGATAACTTTGGATATTGTTGTCTCAGATAACCATCTACAATTCTAAAATTGTATACAACACCAGAGAAAATGTTAATTGTGAAACACTATTTCTGGACTTAAGAAATTGGCCGTGAGAAAGGGTCTAGCTTAACGCTCGTTGCAAATGAAATTCATAGGAGTTTTCAACGACCTGAAGTCAAGTAACAAGATATGCTCTCAGTCATAGGAAACTGGAAGTGTAGGGCCTACTTCCACAAAGTAAATGTCACCGATAAAGCACCACTTCATCGAAACGTATAAGGCATCTAAATCAAGAAGTTTTTACACAATAACCATTGACGAGTTGCATGAAAACGTTATAGCTGTCGTGAAGTAAAATGGCTCAACTGCTTCTCAGAGGTATATTTGATAACCTACGCAGGCACTACTAGTAATGCTTAGAGCATAATGGGAATCACATAGAACTTGCATTTTGACACTAAAAACTTTGATTTGTAGTTCGTTTTATCTGCATTATGTAATTTTAAAAATAGTTATATTTAAAAAAAAATTTCAATTTGGTTTCAGTATCGTATGTGTATGCGAGGTTATAATACACCTACTAACAGACTTGACTGTAGTGCAACTAATTATAAAGGGCTACGTTACCCCTTCAAAATCACGAAAAGGCCTTATTTCTGGCAATTATTCAAGGTTTAAAACTTAACAAAATAACATGTACTTACAGTTGTAAATACACATATGTATGTCAACGTTAATGAAGGTGAAGCAACGGGTAAATGCCATTATTTTCTCATTTTAATTTTTTTAGTTACTTAGATTTATTCCACGCATTCAGCGATTGCCATTCCGAATATAAAACTTCCAATTTCTTATAAAAGTTTTTTTTTTATACAACAATAATAAACATAGTGTATTTGCTACTCAAATGGTTTGTAGCAATTTTAAGAATCGTTAAATTATTATATGTATTATGATTAGGAGGATAATCGGAAAAAGTAATTTACCAAGAAGCTTTGTTTGAAATACTTGAATGTATCTAATATAAATTACAACATTCATTATTGAACAAAATGTTTTCTTCGATCATTGTAGCTAAACGCACGATTCCTGCTACTGTAAGTAAATATGGTGAATCTCGTAGAGGTACAGTTTAAATTGATTGTTTACGTAACCCAGAATTTGAGACTTTTTAAACAAATTTCGCACCTTTCGGTAAGTATTATCTGATTGAGTATGAGAATTTGAATATTCGTTTCTTATCTACTCAACAATTTTAAGTATCTGTCTCCATCTAAAAAAGCGAGTTCTAATCCATGTCAAAGGAGAGGTTAACAACATACAAATGTCGTTTTGTCCTATAGAGTAATAATGACATCATCGCACGTTTCTCCATAGATTTTAAACTTACACTTTATTGCTAACAATATTTAATTTACTTAAGAAATATGGAAAAAATGTCATTAAATTTATCATTCTGTAAATACTTGTATTTCATCATTAAAACTTGCAATTCTATTTCAAAGTGGATATTTAAATATTAATTATTCTTATATGATCATAACTTACACTTGTAGCAATGTAGCAATCAATATAATAATTATAAAAGATTATAAAAGCACACACGCTTTATGCATGGTACATTACGACTGTTCTCAATGACTTAATGTACAAAAATTAAAATTAAATTATAATTGGAGGGATAACACACAACATTCCCTGAAGCGTTACCATGACTTAAAATAAATAGGTAAATCATTTTAAAATATGTTTTTAACTCCGATCGCGTTTATTCTCGAAATTTATATAAAAGTACCAGGAGACCGAGCTAAAGCTCGATTATAAGCAGGGCCTAGTTCGCTCACGTCAATAACTATTATTGCAAATTTCCGTGAACATCGTTTAGGTTAGACCTATAACATTAAACAACTAAAGAAAGGCTATGTTTATTTAGCAGAAGTATTCGTTGCCATGGTAACTATAAATAGATACAACATTAGGCTTACCTCTAATAAAATACAGTTTAAAAGAAAACAGATGATTATTGTAATGGCATTGAAAACATTTGCATCAGCTGTGCTTCGTTTAAAAGAAAACAGATGATTATTGTAATGACATTGAAAACATTTGCATCAGCTGTGCTTTGTATTGTTTAAAACGGACAAATTTCACTTTTTAATTTAATAAAAAGACGTAGAAAACGAATTTTCAAAGACTGGTGACCATTTCCAATCGATTTCTCGTGGCCAAAAGCCCCATATAAAATTAAAAATCCTTAGACGGAGATTCCAGATCCATTTAGCAGACAGACAATTATCTCTCGCTTTAGAAGATAAGATTGCGTGGAGTAAAAGAATACATTTTGTATACCTTTAAAAGTAGTGCGTAGTATACCACATCTCCAATGAACTGTTGACACTTACGATGTCATAAACTGAAAGATGAAAGACTAATAATAACTTTCTAGGCTCTGACCGACACTGTTTGTTTTGGTGTGGAGTGATGTAACGGTAAGCAGAGATATTTCCATACTCTCTTGACTTTCTCCAGAGCAATATGGGGGCGGTGCCTCGTTGGGTTCGGGCGTGTGCTTTAAGGGTCGGCTCTAGTAAAACAGAAAGCAACCTACGACTCCCTATAGCGGTGGTAGGTTACGCGGACATTGCTCATCCTAAATCCATTTAAAACCCGCAATTATTCAAATAGCGTTTTTTAAAAAATACCAAACTCTTGGGGAAAAAATTCTTCATCCAAATGGCTTGGTAATTTTTCGCTATAATTAATAGTTACAACGTAAAAAAATATTTAAATCGCCCTATAGCGGCGGTAGGTTACACGGACATTGCTCAGCCTAAATCCATTTAAAACCCGCAATTGTTTAACTAGCGTTTTTTAAAAAATACCAAACTCTTGGGGACGAAATTCTTCATGCAAATGGCTTGGTACTTTTTCGCTATAACTAATAGTGACAACATAAAAAAATATTAAAAATCAATTTTTTAAATTGTTAATCAATATTAAACAAAACGTTTTTCTTAATTTTGGAAAAGCCATTTGCATGCGTATTGGCCATAGCTTTAAAATGACATATCGTTCATAATTATCCGATCAAAAATAAAGGAAAAATATGGATTTTAATTTAACATTGGTCTTATGGAGTGTCAACCAACATGGCCGACAGCTAGAGCCGACCCTTAAGTGAAACTTCTCATACTTCAAATTCTAAAGGAGAGGTGACGTTCTCTCCATAATACAACTTTCATACTTTGCTAGTAACTGACAGAAACAGAACATTGATTTGCTAAGGACACAGGCTTAAACATTTAAGGTCAGACATTCCGTGTTTTAGATATTCGATGGCGAAATAAAATATTAAATTTGCATATTATATTAAATTTAGTTGTATTTATAGGTTGGTGATATATTCATATTTGGAACACATAAATGATGAAATAATGTTATAAATATTAATTGTAGAAATTTTAAGAAATTATACGCACTCCTTAAGAATTGGGGTTATAAAATATTATTTATTTACAAATATGTTGGGAAGAATTTATATTGTATATTGTATTGTTTATAAATTCTCATAATTATAACCAACAATTAAGTAACAATAAATCAATCTAATTTTCTTTAATTTGATAACTTTATGCACAGTCAGATCGAACTAAATCTATAGAAAAATGTGAACAGAAAAAGAGAAGATATGTATATGGTTTTAGAACCTGAAACCAATCACTATGTTTTTCAAAGTATTATCGAAGAGAAATTGCAGCTGCATATTATATCCAAATAGTCCATTGCTGTGCTAAAAATTGTTACGCCAAAATCTGCTTTTTTGCAACTGAGGCGTGTGGGAGCTGGGAATTGAGCCGTCTACTTATTGAGGAGTAGTGGTTGAATATGGCATCACCGGATGTATTCAATTCCAGGTGGACATCTGCGTAGAATATATTTTATTTGTGGTCCTAGATACGAAACTATTAAAACTGAAGTTTAAATACATATCTTTTGTTCGAGAAGTAGAATAATTAATTGTAAAACATGTTACATCATTGGTCAAAAGTTGTAAAACTACAGCATCAATCTTTATCTGAGATATAATTTTTTCGACATTAAACTGCCAAAATTCCAGAGTAAACTTACAAACTATACATATTTTGAGAAATTAATCTCATGAAATGCCTCTTATGTTTCTTATAACTATTCCGAAGAATGAAGTGATTACGTCACACACCTGAATGTATACGCAATGAAAATGCTGTGAAGAACTTAATTACTTATTTCCAAGAAAGAAACAATCAAGCGTCTGAGCAATGTATGACCTGCAGAGTGAAACACATAATCGATATCCATTAAATGAGGTAATAGAGAAATACATTTGCAATGAAGCCCTTCACCGCTAGGTCGCGCACTAGATGACAGCAAGGAGTAACGTATTATTTGGAGCAAGGTACTGAGCAACGCGGAGTATAATCTATACTGCTAGTGTGTGGCAACGTCATGATGTGTATGTATTGTAGCAAGCAAGTTAAAACTCTTCTCGATCACAATCTTTTAAAAATAATGTCAACCCCGAATAGTATTAAACTTGGTGTTTCTCAATTTCCTGGTATTAGCGGTTAATTACACCAAAACAAAGACCAACTTTATTTATATCTACGACCAGACATTGTCATCTGTACAGCGTAATTAAATCACAATTCTTAACTCGTGTGATGGTATTAGTTTGGAGCTTCAAAAATATTTATGGATGTAGATCATTTTCGTTGGCCGAATTTATCGGTCGATGTCACTTATCTGCGTGCAAAGACAAGACCAAAGTAATTTAATATAAACTGTTGTTACGGATTTGTCAGAGATTGGGAATAAAAATAAGTGCGCCACTCGATATCTGAGGTACAGAAAAAACCTGAGGTACAGGATAACGATCTACGTCATGAGTGATAGCGAGATAACAACTCGTCAACGTTCAGTGCTCACAATATTATCTGAGAACTCAGAAGATGTAAGTGAAGAGAAATGTTTATTTATATTAGAGACTCCAAACATATACTGTCACATCAGGGAATATTGCTTCAGAAGCTATGTGATAAATCAGAAAATAGTTTAGGACTGGGGATGATCCTTGTGTGCTTTTCACACCAACAACAAAATACGCTTTGTTCGCATAATTTTAATGAAAGTAGCTTATATTTTAGTTAGAAAGTTTTACTTTCTTATTTTTGTAAAAAGAGTGTTTTTTGCTGTACATATTACAAAACTTGCGAAAGTACAAAAAATGGGAGTAAAGCTCTATGGTCTATAGGCTATAATGTAATTTTATAATTTTATGTTGATCCTGTACCAAATCAAATTAATCTTGTAAACATATTTTAGGTCATTCCTAGTGTAAAATACTAATCTAAGTCTAAATTAGTCAGACATTTATTAAGTACAACTGATTCCAGACAACTATTATACTACATAAATAAGCCTTTTAATACGTTCTTTAAAATAAGCCATACATTATTATGAGAATAACAATAGCTTAGAATTATCAATTATAGTTGTTAATTTGATCAAGCGAATTAAGTGCGTTTCTTTATCGGTATTTACTTATTGAATTGAAGATAAAGTTTTATTCTTCCATTGTTGTGGTCTGACTAAATGTGCGAACAAATCGATTTTATTCGACATTTTACGAGTAGGCTAATCACTTATGACAGGACTTAATTTCAAAATCTATTACACAAAAACCCACATAGGTGTTAATGTTTTTAAACAAATTTTTCTCCAAACTACTAGACGATCGTAATTTAATTAAAGTAGTCACACAGAACCATAAACACCCACTCCTCCCAGCCTGTGGTACTAATAACATTTGTAAACTATATTTTCTACCTCTCAAGATTCTACTACGAGTATGTTGGATTTTTTTCTAATAAGAATGACAGTTTATTCGTGGAACTTTAAAGAACAATCAACTGACCACGTTTAACTTACTTTACAAATACTTATTATTGATATTTGAAATAATAAATACTAATTGTTATGTAACAAATAAAGCACGGTTTGTGAATATAGTAATAACAAATATTTAAAATTATTTACGAGTTCTTTTAAATGTGGCACAAATAATCATTTTAACAGGGTACATTTAAAGGGAAATTTTAATTTTATTTGCGAATTTTCATAAGTATTCCTATTTTAATAAATGTAATATTTGCATTATAGTTTTAATCAAAATAACTGTTTACTGTTTGTTATTAAAAATATATTGTGATTATGTTTTACTTTTCAGTAAACATGTCACAAACTTTATTGAATAAACAATAATTCAGGACGACCTATTTGCTGGTGCGTCGGTCTCGTTGGGGGAGTTGGTATGAGGTTACGATCAAAACAAGTTATTATTTTAAACATAAATGCTTACAATTAACTAAGCCCAAACTAGGTTGCGAACTTTCAGCAGCCCTATTTCCTAGTTACAAGTTGACTTAGCCTAGTATGGGTCAGAGAGCGCAACAAGCAACGGATTCAATTACAGTTAGCTATACTGAAAGAAATTATCGAGAAGTCATGATCTAGGAGGCTAATGTTCGCTAACGTAACAGGTAACGGAGTCAAGAGAGCCTTCTTTATGCCGCGGGTGGGCAGTCTGATATGGCCGAGAATCGCCCATAATAGTAATGCTAAAAATTTTAATACGGATCTGTTCTGGTTTGCCACTTTCATATTTTGTCCTAAAGTAATCATTTAAATATTTTGTTTAAAAGTTTTTTAAACCTGGTCAAATATTTAGTTACAGCTTAAAATTAAATATATTTTCAGTAGTGAAATATATCAGTAGTGGTTTTAAACTAAGAAATAATTGAATTCGTAACAATCACTTAGACCATCCAAAATACTAATCCCTCTGGTTATTACCAAGGATTTAATTTGTGAATACATTTTCTATCCCGTGGATTGAAAATATGAATCTTTTAAACATGTTTGTATTGCTCTATATGATTTATAAGATATGGTACTGTTTTAACCATACTAATAATTATTATAAAGAGGTAAAATGTTTTTGTATGTAGGGGGTATTCTCTGGAACTTCTGAACCGATTGAAAACTTGTTTTTATTAATAAAAAGCTACACTATACCGAGTAACATAGGCTCGAATTCCTTTTGATTTAAGACTTTCCTTAAAGCCAAAAAGCTGAAATTTTGAACATTTATTTCTTACAGGATTCATAGAAAAAGCAAACCAGATTTGCATTTTGTTAAGTGCTGCTAAGTTGTGAAAATGTAGTAACAACCCATATAATACTAAATATTAATTGTTATACTTTCCTTAAAGCTAGAGAGTTGAAATTTTTTACATTTATTTCTTACAAGATACATAGAAAAAGTAAATCAGATTTGCATATTGTTAAGTGCTGCTAAGGGGTGAAAATGTGATAACAGCCCCTAAAACAGTAAAAATTTACCGTTATACTTTCTTCAAAGCTAGAGAGCTGAAATTGTGTACTTATATTTCTTACAAGATACATAGAAAAGTAAACCATAAGTTGGACGGAAATGGGACTGGATGCGCTTCGAAAATGAAAACATTGATAGATTTGGACGAAACTCATTACGCGGCGGATTTTTGTGCCAGGAAACTCAGATCTTACGTCGGATTTAAATCACAGCTATTGCATCCGACATTCATTTCATTCACTTTTTCTTTTTTGTGGGCGAAGCCACGGGTACCTGCTAGTATTGCAATAAATTAGGCTTATATTTTTAGGAACAAAGAAAGCATAATGTATTTGTCAACCTACATTTGTATTTGAAACATTTGGAAATGTTTAATTTTGCAAATGTGGGAAAACTTTTGAAAATGGGCACAAGTTGGTTATTGTTGACGTGTTGGACATTGAAAGGATGTCTAAATAGGCCTAGGTACTACCGACGCGACGCCACATTTTGGTAACAATGGTTTCGGAGAATAATTCGCCTCAGAGATGGTAAATAATAAAACTAATAACAAAATTGTGTACGTTTGAGATTATCAAGTTAAAACGGAACCAAGTAAGTTAAAATTTCTTCAAATTATAACGTTTGATTGTTCTTTAAAATTACTCACTCAACCTATGTTTACATTTGAAATTTATTCAAAAAACTCATCCATATAATATTTTTATTTTAGTTCGCTGGGATTCAAAACATGTTTTCCTTAAATCCCTAAGCTAATAATAACTTATAGATATCCTGCTTATAGAGCTTGCACAATTTTTCTTAAAGAAGTATATTTGTGTTGAAGGAAATATACTTCGTTATACAACAGTCGGTAGATATTGGATATTTCCATTTTATACTATATTAAAAGTACTCCTGAAATGCTATATTAATTAACTATGAGATTAAAGACTGCCAGAATAAAACGTCTTTAGATATACCAGTAACATGGTTTATAGCGAAAATAGTTTTAGCTATTTATATGATGTTCGATTTTGTAATAATAAAATTGAGTAAACGCATTACCTTATAAAAGAAGGTATGGAAATTAAATTTCTCGTTGTTTTGAAAACTTGAATTTAATAAATAAACATAGTAAATATATGGTCAACCCAATCCTGGATTTGTTTAAAAGTTGCTTAATTTTATCTAGGGTTGTCTACTCGAACTTGCAATTTGCCTGCCAAATTTAATCCATCATTGTTAAATAAATATTTTTAGATTTAAATTTACTTTGCACAAACTACCAAAATGTAAGATGAAAATAAATAAATAAATTTTGGAATTCATAGGTCGAATATTAATCAATTATTTAATAATCTTAATTATTGTTAAGTATTGTTGGCGGTACACATTTTCGAGAAAAAATTTAAACTTTAATTCAATGTTATCAAAACTTTTTTAAACCTCAGTTTTCTCAGGTAAGTGAAGGACAAAACATAAAAATTACTTGTAAAGATAAGTAGTGCGTACATGACTCTTGAGCTTCAAAGTTCTCGGTTTGAATTTGGGTATAGAGAACAAATGTCAGTCTAGTTTAAAAGGTAAATTTTAAGCGATAAAAACTGTCGGTTCTTTCTGCCTTAAAAAAGAAAGACAAACACGACTAATCTTAAAAAAAACTCAATTTCCATGAAAGGAAAAATGTGCTAATTGTTTCTTTTTCAGGATAACTTAACAAATTCATTACAAGTTTGTAAAGCACTTAAGTTCACAACATATTTTAATATGCGATAGTCCATAGAAAAATTACGACTTCAGTGCAGTTTTCATTCCATCAGCTTTTTCTGAATTTTTGCGCTTTTTTCGTATTAAGGTATTTAAAAAAAACATTTCGATAATAAGAATTGGTTGAAAATGTTTTGTTTTATTGTTGCATAACCTGACTTAACGTATAGTGTCATTTAGAACCCTTTAACTGCAATTTTTAGCCCACTTGCATCCAAAAGGGCATTACTTAAAAAACACTTTGATATTGATATCTCGGAAAAATTTTAATTTGGGGTTTTGCATGGTCCCTGATCATGAATCTGTTGGTATAATTAGAAAATTCTAAATCACTGGCTGACAATGATGCGAATTTCGAATGTAATAAAGTCATTTCATCTACAAGAGAAAATAAGCGTATTAAAAAAGAATTTACACACAATAATACAATGTATTTTTAGTAGGCTAACACAGAAATCATATTTATACCTTTAAGTCTCGCGCGATTTTCACTCAGCCATTTTGAACTTTCCAATTTTCTCAACGGATTCATGATCTGCGACATTTACATCTCCAATTAAAAAGTTATTCTAATCAAAGAAATATATAGGGTGGCTGCAAAATAACTTGCATCCAACTTTACCTTGGTTATTTGTTAAGGTAGCTAAATGCTGTTTGCGGCAATATTCGTTGCAGTGAAGGGTTGCTTAAGAAACGTAATATTGTTCAATATTGGTCAAAAGAGGTTGGCGGGGGGGGGGGGGGGGGAGACACAAAATTTTCAAATGGGACCAATTGTAATGTGATACATCACTGTAAAGGTCCTGTTGAAATAAGAATTTTGAAATAAAGAAACATTTTTTAGGACACCCCTAACCAAAATGGTGACCATTTATGTGATATTATTCAAATAGTGAACAAGCAGATTTCACTCTCTCATAATTTAACATTATTTGATAACATTTGAATTCCGCTTACAGGTAAGAATAGCCTCAATTTATTATCATTTGTATACTTTTTTAAACTATCAAACTATATTTTCTCTGAAAAATGCGTTAAAACATCTACATTAAATAAACAAACTAGCCTACGTAGTTTTGTTTTCGTAAACAATATAAAATTTGAATCTGCTCTAATAGTAAATAGTTATTAAGCTTTTGATAAAATAAGAATGAATTCAAACAAATAAATTCCGTATAATGAACACTAATCCAACACATGAAGTTATTACCAATACAAGCCAATAATAGGTTGCTAAGAGGTTGCAGTCATTCATAATGAGAATCAAGTGGCGTTCTGAGAGCGGTATCTCCAAGGAAGACCGGCAGGTAGAGCCACCTCCTCGGTCTGGGCACATCCAGGTCACCCAGAAGGTCACTCTTCTACCATGTTGCCACTTTTCCCACTTCTCGGAATTCTTTATATTTGTAGAAGACTCTGTTGTTCTTGCAACAATAATAAGTCATTTATAAAACTGTAAATATTACAACCTTTGGTAATTCTTTATACATAAATAGTATAAATGAACTAAATTACAATTATTATCTGGAATCGATATGATTAATTACTGAATCAAGCTAAATGTAAACAATTACAATTCCATTCAATCATACCCATTTTTTGCATTTTCCCTTATTGACTATGAGTTATGTCATTTATTTGAGCAGGGTTTAATGACAACTAGTTTCCATGTTAAAACATTAATTGCCGCAAGGGTATCTTAACTCGGATTTTATAAACATTTCAATAATTTTTTGGGATCCGTACCTTGAACGGAAAAGCGGAGCCCTTATTAGATAGGCACTAGTTTGTTTGACCGTCGATTTCTGTTTTAATGTATAGGCTACAACAAGTATCACAGTGCAATATTTGGCTTAGTCTACTGTAATAATTATAAATAATATTAACTCAAATATATGCTCAAATATACAAGGTGTCAAAAAAGTGTGGGTACGGTTTAATATCTCAAAATGTACGAGTCTTATGAGATAGAAATAAAAGCAGTTATTCACAACCATAAAAGAACTACTTTTTGGCGAGTTTGAAATTTTTGTCCGCTATCTTGGATCCGCCATCTTGGAATGAACTTAATTTATTTAAATGGGATGGTGGTAATGTGAAACATCATTACTATGTAGAAATTCAAGAGAAAACCAACGGTGAAATTTTCACATCCATATCTTTAACCGATTAAAAATGACGGCCAAAAACAACGAAATCGTGTTTTCCGATTTTGCCCCACTTTGCAGTACTATTTTTTTTATTAATATATTAATTATTTTTCTTTTTGGATTCAGAATTACATAAGCTTTCAAACGATATGCTATACAACTGTATTTAATTCAACCACTCGAAATAAATTTTGAAAAAAATAAAAATGGCTGTTATTAATTTTTTTTAAATACTCGTTGTGTGGCATATCGTTTGAAAGTTTATTTAATTCTGAATCCAAAAAGAAGAATAATTAATTTTAAAAATATATATACTACTGCAAAGTGAGGCAAAATCGGAAAACACGATTTCGACGTTTTTGGCCGGCATTTTGAATCGGTTAAATATATGGATGTGCAAATTTCACAGTTTGTTTTCTCTTGAAATTCTACATTGAAATGATGTATCACATGACCACCTTCCCATTTAAAAAAATGATTTCATCCCAAGATGACGGATCCAAGATGGCGGACAAAAATTTCAAACTCGCCAAAAAGTAGTTCTTTTATGGTTGTGAATAACTGCTTTTATTTGTATCTCATAAGACTCGTACATTTTGAGATATTAAGCCGTACCCAGACCTTTTTGACACCTTGTATATTGTTGGTTAATTCAGCGTACTGGAGTGTTGAAGCTTTAATATTATTAATATAATTTTGCTAAAACGGGAACTCGGTGCGTGAGTGAAACTAGAACTTTTTCAGTTAATTGTATGTTATTGTTAAGTTGACAATAACAAAATCGGCATTTAAAGTATAAATATATAAACATTTGCACATATTTTAAATCAGAGGAGTAGTTTACTATATTCTCAGGACTTAAGAAGAGTAGTAATACCCAAGTCAGGTCAATTTTACTAATAATAAAAAATTGGGTGTGCGTCGGACCACACGGTGGAAGTTATACTTCTTTGGCCATTCTCATACACCCACTCACGCACACAAACAGACAGGATATATAAATGAAATATAAGACATTTTTCAATATTATTCAATATATTTATCTTCAATATATTATACGTGACTTCATTATTATATTATACACCTATATTATCATTATCAGTAATTATATATTGTGGATTCGGTGACCCTACTGTCGATTAATCGATAGTTCTTAAAAATTTGTTCTTACTTTTCAGCGTGACGCGGTTTCTCGACCAACATCCCATCCCAAAGTGTCTAACGGGCGCAAAGAAGTATAACTTC
>JAGFPH010000936.1:60815-73584 GCA_018207615.1 Philaenus spumarius
AACATCCCATCCCAAAGTGTCTAACGGGCGCAAAGAAGTATAACTTCAAAAAAAAGATATTTGTTGTATTTTGCTGAAAATAATGCATTCTTTATCTTACATAATAACACGATGTTCTGATCTGAACAAATGAAGTAATGCTGAACAAGTAGTTCACATGGACAGAGGCTCGCGACATTCACCATATGAAACTCAATCAATGGAATTGTGTGGTGTGTAATAACAAGACGAAACAGTCTGATACAGCTATCTGTCGGTTTTTTCAAGAACCTTTCATCGAGTTTAGACGATAATCTGTTATAATTTGCAGCAGTTATCTAAACTATAATAATTCGTAGATTACAATGGTAACTTATAAATTCGTCTTAAAGTCATTTGGTTGATCATTGGGACAACGTTTATCATCGATCATCATCGAGTCAACCTACTGATAATGCATTTTAGTTTTCTGTCAAAATAGCTGTTGTGTGCATACCACGAACATAAAAGTACGACAGCTATTAGTTAAAACGTAAGTGCTTACAAGCGATATTATAGTCGTATTTTAATTATCAATGCAATAGCATGGGCCAGCGGTCTCAAACTCAAATCCTAAATTCGATTCATTTACTCGAGTGATATTGCACATCATTAATATAATTTCAAAAATAGTAATATAATTAGTTGAAACTAATAGGTGGTAGACCTAGAGTTAACATGTTACGCCATAATATAACGCTGGCAAATAAAGTTGCAAACACAGCGCTGTCCACTTCTGAGCTACAAAACCTTGGCAACAATAGCCTCTAGTTGTCAATAAACACATCGAGCGCTGTCGGTTTTGCAACGAAACTGGGAAACATTATGGACCAAACGTTGGGAAATGTGCTTATTGGCGTCTCCAGTAGTGGAAAAGGTAGCTGGTCTTTAATGGTCGTGACAAAGGTTTTGTCAATCACATTTGACTGTTCACCTCGGATATTAAAATGTGTTTTTTTTTAACCAGATCTAAATAAATATGCAAAGATTCAAATCAAAGCAATGTTATGACGATTTCAAGTTAAGAATTATTATAAAATGTAGTAATGTAGGTTCAATTTAAAGCAGATGAGTTTACATAGTCGTCACAGTATGCTTTAAAGTTATAAGAAGAAAGGTATATAAAGAGGTAACTTTTAATAAAATTTTTTTTCTAACTTAAAGAAAATTACGATAACAACTACTAAAACAAAAACAAATTAAATATATAACTCTCTTATCCGAGGCCTGGAGATTAGGAATTAAAATAGTTCGACCACGCAGCTGAACCGCTGATGTGAGTTGAGCGAATTTCCAAAATTAATTTTATATGCTTTAAGGTTGCAACCAACTGGGAAAGTGGTCTACTCACGAAGACGTTGAATGGCTACCTGCGTGTACAAAATATATAAGTAGAATTTGTTTGCTTCTCGGCCTCCAAACCCGGCTTACACGCTGCTCTGTACCTCGACCTTGCTGCCTAGGATTTTGGACTGCTTCGCATCGGAAATATTCTCTTCGCGGTAACATAAGATGCCACACGGTAAAATCACCCTTGTTGATTTTAACATAGTATTTTTATGGTATTTTACGTTTGTATCCATTTTATGGGAGCCAGACAAGCTACAAGGTCGTATAAAAACAAAATGTGCAAAATAATTTCCTATATTTATACTTTTACATAAAACCCCAAAAAGTTTCATTCTAGTACGAAAAATCTCGAATTTACGACTTTTAAAAAAAGTGTTTCCGATTGTTGGATTTTTTGGCTAACGAACTCGTCAGTGCCACTTAAAAAACCCAACCTGTGTACCAAATCTGTACCTGCTTGTAATACGGGTCCACAAAGCCAGTTAACTTGTCTTTTTCAATAATATTGTTACTGATCACCTATTTTTATCAATCAGTTTGTATACGATAGTATCTCGGCTTGCTGAGCTTTATTTAACATAGTCTTTGTTTTGGGTTTTACTAGTTTAAAATTAAGATATTTTAACACAATAAAAAACGTTCCGCTGTTTTAGTTTTTCAATAAAAATAATAAAAAAACTAACTAGGCAATTTAATCTTTAAATAAAAATGAACAAAATATGGGTATTTTGGTTTCTAATTAGTTAATTATTTTAAACCTTTACATATGGAATGTCTTAAAGATTCCTTCGTGGAGTTAAGGTATTGCAGGCATAACCAAAAATTTGGATGAGTTATTGAAGTTGGTGAACTTAATTAGCTGTGTTCTCATTTTGTGACCAAAGAGCGTAGAGTAGTTCTCCATGCAGTTAGCTTATCTACGATATTTACTTTCAACTTCTTTTTTGTTTTAAGTCGAAAAACACAGATGGGCTTTCATGTGCTGAAAACAAACTTTTAATATTCCTACTACACCTACATCATGGCACTCACCCAGATTCGAACCAGGGATCTCAAAATTTGGAGTTAAAGAATGCAAGCTCTAATTTCAGTAAGTTCATTTATATTTGTACTAAAAACTAATTATCAGCTTCTATATTAATGA
The DNA here is from genome assembly GCA_018207615.1 of Philaenus spumarius. Lineage (NCBI taxonomy): Eukaryota > Metazoa > Arthropoda > Insecta > Hemiptera > Aphrophoridae > Philaenus > Philaenus spumarius. The sequence goes on from JAGFPH010000936.1 coordinate 63,328, forward strand.
AGCTTTTAATAATTTGTACATATTTAAATTAATTGGTAGAGTAACTAGAATTTAAAACACAAATGTGTATAAAAAGTTCACATATGTTGGCATATGTTTTAGTAGACCTTAGGTAGTGTGAATCTTTAAATGTAAGATAAATTATAAAAAAATTATAAACATAAATTATAAACACAATAACTAATAATTGGGGTTGCATCCAAAAGTCCGTAGAGTTTCAGACAATGATTGACACAAAACAAAGAAAAGATCATACACCCAGATAGAAAATTAACATTCTAAAATTTGTAAATTAACAAGCCCTACTATAATCAGAGCGATCTTATCTACAACTTAGAACTGCTACCAAGTTAATGATAAGAACGAAGGAAGAAGGTAGTCGACTAAGCGTGGAGTAGTCGTACCAAGCAGTACTTCTGTTATTGGACCAAACACGTTACACTTTTCTTATTCCATTTAGACATCTGTGTAGAATTTATCTACAGCACAAGTTAGAAGACTTTGTATTTACGCTTCTTCCACTGCGATTGGATTACAACCTTTGACATATCCACTATCAGCTTTCCTATAAACCATAAAATCTTTTTATTTCCACTTTTTTAGACTTTGAGTTATAAATATATTTTTGATTGAACACTTAGTATACAGGGTGTCTATTTTAACTAGGCCACCTTTGGGATCTCCAAAAGTACAAGATTTACAGCAAACTTTCCAATACGGCGGACAACTTTAGAATTTCTTACGGATATGTATTTTATGATGATTTCAGGTTTTACAAGTTATTTTAAGACTTTTTTGTTCTTGGTGTTTTTTTTTTTATATATATGACTAAACGTTTAAAAGTTCGAGGGTTATAAAGTTTTAAAAACACCCTAACTGAGCTGATGATATTGTGGTATGGAAATATTTTGAACCAAAATGAATTTTATTCTTTCTTCTTTGACAATAAATAAAATTAGTGCCAGATATTCAGTAATTGTTTTTGTAAACCTTGGTGTTGTTTTAAGTTTTGCCTTCTTGTGAAACTAGTGTTAACTATTAATGTAATAGTTTATTCTTTTTTACTCTAATTGGACATGGTAGAGGTTTATTTTCTCAGTCGAGGAAGTGGCTGCATCTGCGTATGTTAACCCGATCGACGAGCTTCGAACAGGAAATATTTTAAAAACCTCATTGAAAACCTAAAAAGTTGTGGATCGTTTACGAAGAAAAGTCAGCGTCTTAATTCAGTCATAACAGAGGAAGTAGGACTTCCTTGCAAAATATCCTTGCATGTTTTGAGGCAAATCCTACGTCTAGCACAAGAGAGGTAGCAGATTTGTGAGTTATTTCAAAAACGTTTATTGAGTAAAGTAATTAAAACTCACATATATCATCATTACAAATCTACAATTGTTAAAGCTATGCTTCCTGGAGACAAGGAAAGGAGGTTGGAGTTTTGCAGTTTGTGGATATGGCTGTACATATTCGCACTTCTTGTCAAATATAATTTGGACTGATGAAACAAATTTTTCCAACAAAGGCATGATGAACAGAAAAAGCCATCACATTTGGGCTAGCAAAAGTCCTCTTAGGGTTAGAGAGGGTCACGATCAAATTAGGTTCTTCATAAACTGTTGGTGTGCGTTCCTGAATAGCTGTATACTTTTATCAAGGTTGCTTGACAACTGCCCGGTATCGTCAGTTCTTAGAAAACATGCTGATAGCAGCCATAGATAATACACCTCTGTTCTATAGATTATTTGTTCTATCAGCAGGATGGCACATCAGTTCACAACAGCGAGATATTAATGAGCCTTTTAAACGCCCATTTCCCCGGGTAAATGGATCTCTACGCATGGACCTGCAGCATGGCCTCCCCGATCCTCGGACCTTACGCCGATGGATTTCTTTCTTCAAAACAATACGAAACCCGTTACACTACAGTGCATGAAATGCAAATTAAAGTAATAGAAATATTGCTCTCGATTCACCATAGTGTACTTTTAAGGACAACACCTTCACTCGGCTCATTAATTACACATGCATTTATAACAATTACTTGCTTTAAGAATAAATAGATGTGTTCCACTAAAATTTGTGTGTAATGTTAACATAATTATAGTTATTTATTTTCATTATTTCTGACTAATATTTTCGTGAGATTGTACCATAATTTAACATAAGTATTTTCATTAGATAGGAGGCTAATAAAATATGTACATTTTACATTGTATTTTTTATTCTATCAATACTTATTAATATTTAAAAATAATTTTTAGTGCTATAGCTCCTAAATGGTTGGGTTTATGAAATTCTTTCTCAGTAATAAAAAGTCTTAAAATAGTCTTTAACCAACATTTCAGAGCAATGGATTTTATCTTAGTTATTAAAACTACAAGCATTAAAAAATGTAGGATTTAAGTTAATTTTTTGATGTTGTAGACAATTAATTACCAAGAAATTATGTTTTCAGTTTTTCTTCGATCACTTGGATGTCCTTTAACCTACAGAAACGAGAAAAAGACAGTTTGTTCGTCGTTAAAAAAATAAAATATTTCGTCTCTTGTACATTTTTTGTAAAGTTAGCGGTTTCCAAAATATTTCACGTTACAAAATGTGTAACAGCCAACATTTCAAAAATTATAAACATAAATTCGTGATGTTTGGTTGTAAATCGTAACATACAAAATGCTTATTCCAAATTTTAACTCAATTCCTTATCTATTTCTGGAGTTACAGTGAGCTTTTGTAAAACAACAATATGAAAGATTGCGATTATACTAAGTTGAATTGGAAAAAGTACAGAATATTTTTTATTTATCTTAATGTTTACATTACGATCCTGTATAGCCCGCTAAGATTTTTTTGTGACACACTGTATATATTATATTATAGTTATAAATATTTCATCGCATACATGAATTATTTTCTTCTTGCGGTTTCACTGCAACAACATGTCAGCATCTTCAGTGTTAATCCGCTACTGCTTCGTCAAAATCATTTTTTACGTAAAAACATTATAGAATACATATATACAAACACGCATTACAGACGCACACAACATACACTTTGCGTATTGTTATGTCGCCGGCCAGTTCAGTACTGAATATTTATCTTGAATATTATTATCATTATTCAAAGACTGTATGTAGATCAATAATGTCGGACTTAAACCTTATTTGTTCGTTTATTATTTTAATTTTGCTGGTTTTACTTTCAATAAATAAACTACGATGATTTAGCATAAAATTAAATAAATGGTACCAGGAATTGGAACATACTTTCACTCAAACATGTTAAAATTATTAAAAGATGCACTGTGACTTCATAATTGTAGGAGGGGTAGGAGAGGTGATATTAAAGTAGGAGATTAACTAATAAATATTATTATTATTATCTAGAGAGAAAACTATTCGATCGATTTCCAACAAATTTGCACCAAACACGCCAATTAGACCTGTAAAGCTGCGCGATAAAAGGTTTTGAAAAACTACCCTCTTTTCGGCCAAAACCCCCAAAAATAAGTTATTATTATTATTATTATTAGCTAAACGAGAATTTTTAGAAAGATACGGGTTTTTGCATATGGTAGGGTACATTAAGGGCTACAAATAAACCAAATTTTATCAAAATCTTTAGAGCCGCTTTTTATAAAAAAATTATAACTGATTTTTTTGGGCAAAAAGGTGGTTGTTTTTTCAAAAAATGTCAAAACCTTTTTTCGTGGAACTGTACAGGTCTAGTAGACATGTCTGGTGCAAATTTGTTCGAAATCGATCGAATAGTTTTCTCTCTAGCTTCGTACACATACAGACATACATTTTGTAAAAAACACTTTTTTTTTACTCAGGGGTCCCAAAACGGATATTTCCACAATAATCTCAACATCTATTTTTTGGCGATCACTATACTTTCTCTATACTATAGTATAGTGAGAAAGTAAAAGTGAAACTACATAAGCCTACAATAATCATAGAAGGTATAAAACATAGAATAGTTGACATAACTTACACCTCGAAACCTTGTACATGTCCTCGCTTAGCATTCTTTGATTGACTTCCTTAAAGCTTTACAATATTACTCCAGCGACCTCGACAAACAGCTTCATCCTTACGGCAAACCATTTTATAATAATAATGTCTAAATACTAAACTCATCAAATACCTACAAATGTACGTCACACGAGATAATGTGAAGGACAATGAACGGAATCTTGCCGCGCATAGCTTTCGATGATATTTAAATCTAGATGTTTAAGAAAACAAAGTCACATCATTTGTTAATATGTGATAGTTTTCAAGTCTCGTTCGTATTATGAATAATTTTATTTGAAGTTTCAGGAGAGTTAGTATTATGTAGTTTGACTAGTAAGCCCCCGTGAAAAATAACAGACTGATTAAACTAGATACACATAAGAAATACATCATTTAAAAACAACATTAAGGCCTACTTATCTAGGCCTACCTAACTATAAAACCTAAGGATTATAAAACTGTAGGCCTATTTGTTAAACAAGTTTATTTACATACGTTATTATATATTTAAAGAAAGATAAAAATATTATCTTTCAAATGCTTTTTATTTCATATTGATAGATCTAAAATTATTTAGAAGTTATTGATATTATAGTGAAGAAATTAATAATCGAATATGTTTTATACTGTATTAATATGTTATACGCAGATGTACGAATTTTTCCGAAGTTAAACGAATAGGTATCTCGTCTTTAAATTTGTATAAACAAATATATTGATGATAAAAAGTTGTATTTATATACAATTTATAACCTCAAAGCAAATAGTATAACGTATATTATATCATAAATTAGTTCCATAACTCATACATGAAAAATTAAATTTCACAAGAAATTATGATGGTTGAAGTTGTAAACATAACCCCAAAATATAATCTACACTGGGTTTGTTTAAGTATTACAGATGATGTGTGAAATCAGCTGTTATATTATATGTTCCTCACGTACGTATGTATGTATGTACTTACGGACGTACACTCGCTTTTATAGGAGTTGATTAAACACTAAAGTTATTGGGTTATATAACTGAAATATATGCCTATAAAAGACTGGATTTGAGAACACAACAAGTCATATTAATTTAAAGAAGACTTACAACTATTATTTTAGAATCCTGAAAGATTCTGTAAATTAACAGCAAGTGCAAGGTTCCGAACCAAAAAGAGTCCCGAAAGTTTTACATAAATTATGTAATAATGATGAACGCTTTTATTATGCCAAACTAACCTAACCTTCAAACCAACAACAAAGGGGGTGACAGCTCCAATCCACGGTATTTCCATACGACGCATCAATAAATAAAAAACTGAAAACAAAATTAAACCAACTTAAAAAAATCAATAAACACACTAAAAAGTGAAAAATAACTCAATTGGGTGGCAATAATTATTACGAAGTATTTATATAATTCCAATCAGACAATTCCTATTCATGTTTTATTTTAAATTAAAACGTTAATATAAATATGTAGCCTACTGCAAAACTGTTACAAGTCGGTTCCACCCTCGGACTCACAGTTTCGCCAGGTCGTAGATTAGGTCGGTTGGTTTGCAACACCTTTAAGTTTTTTTGATTTTTTCCCAATTTACCTGAGCCACATCCACACATCCGACGCGCTTTTCCTATCACACTCGAAAGTAGGAGTATGTCAGTAAGTGAGCGGTAACATAAGCAGCATTACTAAGAAATATTGAACCGATGTTGATTTTGAAAAAAAAATACGTTACTATTAAATGTAAAGCATTTAAGACTTTCAGAAAAAGAAAATGGTGTTTCACATTATCGAAAATTATATGGGACACTTCGAGATCTACCAAGAATACAGTTTAAATTATACAAATCGCTTAAGTCAATTCCGAGAAATCGGTGAACATAGGCCTAGATAAAATAAAAACATTTGCGTCGAACATAGAACCTTCTATTTTTTTGAAGTCGGTTAGAAATAGTACTTATTTCAAAACATTTTTCATCAGCTTAGTTTCTTGTAAAGTTAGTACCTGTAAAAGCAGTGGGTTTTCTAAATTTTTCCTGTAACACTTTCTCGGAAATGTAGAAGAAAGCGAGTTTGAGCCAATTTGTTTGAAATATAATTACAAGGGTTCAGTGGCGCACCGAGGAATTGGCTTTAAAGTTCAGGTCGATCCGAAATAAAGAAGATAACTTTTATTTGAGCAATAACAAAGATACAATGAAAAAATGTATTTGCAAAATATTAACAGTTAAATTTAAAACACAAATCAAGACTAAACCTAAATCTTGATATCCAGACCCAGATGTTTTTTGGAAAGTTTATTGAGAATTTCTTATTTATAAACTCTATTACTGGTTTAAACTCTTATTACCACAGTCGCGAGCAATATTTAATGCAACTTTAATGTAAAAAGAAAACTACACGTAGCCTAGTGACTAAACACACAACAGCTCACTATAAGCGTTTCTACAGAACTGGTTATTTCAGTTATTTGTAAAATAGTAACGGGCTCTGACAATAGTGCAATATAAACATTCTTTCCGCTAGACGCTAGATCAAACCGCACTGACCTTGAATGAAGGTCTAGCCAGCACCCAAGAGCAGAAGGGGAAGACACTCTTCCGCCATATTGAATCTGATTCTCATAAGAGCAATGCTAGAGAATAAGTCATTTTTTCCGTTAATTCGTGAAATAAATTAAAAATGTTTATTTCATTTTGAAGTACTGTCATATGCTGATGTTGATTGCCGAATACATTTTCAAAAACCGTTTTATTATTTTCATAAACGTATGATATAAATAGTAAACTTTATTAATTTTTACTCAGTTGCAAAAAGAGATATTGCAAAAAACCTTAGCAATCAATACCCACAATCTATTTTACTTTAAGGAAAAATACAGCTTTCATTTTTTGACGAATATAACACAAAAATATGTTTAAAAGTGAAGGTATGGTTGGGTTAGGTTAAGATTGAAATTGTAGCCAACTTCACCCAATTTTGAATTTAGGGACCCGAGCCTTAACATTATCAACTCATGAACCACGCCGCCGGGACTCAAACATTACTGTTAAAAAATCATGATTGCATATGGAAAAGATCATATTTATTTCTAAAAGAACGATTAATTTTTTTGTGATCGCACCATTTCAATCATCACAGTGAAATTAAATGCAAATTACAAAAAATACCTTCTGGGAGAGGGGGGCTGGTCCCGCCGGTGCCCCACTGCAGGGGTTAAATATATTTGGAAGACGTGTTTTAAAGGTAATTCATATAAATGTAAAGAAGTCAGAAGAAAAATGATCTATTTTGCATTTTACTATCGATTAACAAAATCACAAAATACAAACAATGACACATTAATGTTAACGTCTGTCTGCTAACGTATTTATTTTCTTGTAAATTTAGTTTTACTCATTTTTTATAAGAAATAATAATGTGATCATCGGGTTTTTACTAAACACATTTTTTCAACTGTAAACAATGTGTAGGCTATTATTTCAGTGGTTATGGTGAATAACGAAAATCGTATTACGTTTATTAGGAATCATAAATATTCGGGGTAGACAGTTTTTCTTTTCACTATTTTTTGGTTAAGGTTTACACGAGTTTTGGGAATGAGGTGTTCATTAGTCATCTTAATAATAACGCTACTATCAGTTTAAAAAAATTTATTTCCAAAACCAAGCTCTTGACTAAAAATGTGTAAAGAATATATTATTTCTTGATAATAAAATATATTTTGAATGAAAATATTGACTAATTAAATAAAACGCAGGAGGTAAAAAAAGAATTTCACTATCCTAACGCAACTAGGGGATTATTAATCCAAAATAATGGAAAAACAATAAGAAAATTAATTAATTTTGTACAATTCAACCCATTTTTAAATAAAAAAGCGGAATTGTAGCGGGGGGGGGGGGGTTCGAAGCTCCATAACTTCCTCCGTGGGGATCGAATTCGTAGTTGGGAAGTTGATGTGCATTCAATAATAGATCGTCCGTATTAACAAAAAGTTAAAAAGCAACTTACTTCCTTCATTTTTCGAATCGAAAAATCCCACATATCCTATTTTGTATTGCAAGCCCGAACCTCTTGTTGCTATTGGATTTTGTTATAATATATAAGTCAATTTAATAAAAGTGAAATTAATACTACAAAAAATACCGGGCAAACAAGTATTCCATCGCTTTTGATTTACACAAATCGTATCTACACATAGGTCGGTGATACTTAAGGATATATTGTAGTACTCCAACATCTACAGATTGTATACCAGATGGGTTGCAGCTAGGACATGTAGGCGTCATTTTGCAGAAAGTTGTGTAAGCTTTCACATAGAAAATCTTCCTTCGAATATCTAAAACTGTAATCCTGTTCTAAACTATCAAACTATAAAAGAAAATAATAATAAACAAATTCTTTAAATTTTACTGGAGGAGAAATTATAATGATTTTCCTCACATTTTAATGATGACTTTAACTGGAAGAACTTACTAAATGCCATCTCAGATAACTATGCTACGCTAAAGTGTTACGTCAACTTCATGTGGGCTAGTAGTTCAATGTGGCAAGCAGCAGGGTTGGTTTCGACTCAAAAGCGTTGCAATTTTCTTATTCTAGATATACATTTGTGGTGCTAATGTCATCTGTTGTTATAATAGAGAACTGTTGTGTGTTTAACAACTTTAAAGTTAGAACTTTGTGTTGTTCAATTTAAAAGAGCTATTTAACTTTGCAAACTGATGGCGCAAGCGAAATTTTCATTTTATCATTTTTGTATTTCTCTTGTAAGTGAAGGTAACTAGAATATTAAGATTTTTAATTGTATTCGTTTCTGCATTTGGGTTTCCGAAAAACACTTCCTAGTATAAGGATGGCGCAATTCGAAATTATTACACATGGTTTGACTTACATGATAAATCTATACAGGGCCCGTTATCACTTCCTAATTATTTATATTGGAAAATAAGCATGCATTTTGCTAGATGTACCGCAAAGTATGAGACAATCAATTATTCGAATGTTATGGACATTTATTACAAATTGCATAAGGAGAAATGCACGTGATTGAACTCCACCCCCAGAAAAAAGCGTGAAAGACCAAGGAGAACATGGGCTAAGGCAGTGAAGGAAGCCACGATAAAGATCTTTCGGATGAAGACAGCTGATGAAGTCGTGAACAAAGTAAAATGGCTAATCACAAAGATATGTAGCTCTTGACCATTTAATATCCCATTTGATAATATTGTTTTCTAATAAAACTAAAATTCCAGAAAACTACGTTTATTGCTTTAGCAATTTCAATGAAGAGAAAGGAAATAGCAAATTTAATTCCAGTCACGGCATTACTATGTGTCATAATAGTAGTCGTTAATGAAATGCAATACAAATCTAGTAAATAAAAATCTGTATCTTTTGCAAGTTTTTAAGATGTGCCAATTTGTATTTAAAAAAATATATTATATTTGTTACTTTTGCAAAAGTTTGGATCAAATGAACTCATCCAAAGTCAGTGGTTATATTGAAATTAATAAATAAAACCAGTAAATAAATTTAATTAAATAATAAATACATTAAAAATTGATAGTAATAATGATAACATAATCTTTTCTTGGTTAGCTAATTAAACACTCATTATGCGATTGTTAAAATATTACACATTAGCGTATTACACTTTGAAATTTGGTTATTTAGCCTTATTTGCGGTAAAAATAGAGCTTTCCAAATTGTTAGATTTACTCTAGAGATAAACAAAAAAATTACCATTGTTGTACCAAAAAAAAAAAAACAAATAAAAAACATTGTTGTTGATGTTACATTAAAAACAAAAAGAGAAGGCTAGAGGGCTTTTCTTTGGTTGGATAAAGTAATATCGACACATTTTTTTATATCCATTAAATTTAATAATATTTTAAAATTGTAATATTAATTTAATTTTAATTTTCACTGATTAACACTAAAATATGTGTTGTAGAGTCGTTTCTCGTTAAAAGACTTGATCTATCGTATTTTTGTTCTTCATTTGTATTATAATTGATTGAAAATTTATTGTTAGGGCTATCTATCCATTTATTTAGTAGTTAAATTTTAATCATATTTTGTCTTTGCTACCTGTCTGTCCATCGTACTGTTCTAATGTGATAATCATAATTTTGTCTTTGCCTCCTGGCTGTCCATCTTACTGCTCTAATGTGATAATCATACTTTTGTCTTTGTCACCTGCCTGTCCATATTACTGCTCTAATGTGATAATCATACTTTTGTC
>JAGFPH010000936.1:74891-86207 GCA_018207615.1 Philaenus spumarius
CTGTCCATCTTACTGCTCTATTGTGATAAACATACTTTTGTCTTTGCTACCTGCCTGTCCATTCTACTGCTCTAATGTGATAAACATACTTTGTCTTTCCATTTGCCTGGTCATCATAGTACTGCTCCAAGTTTTGATAAACGCACTTTTCTCTTTGCCACCTGCCTGTCCATCTTACTGCTCTAATGTATAGGTATCCCTGAAACGAAAAACTAAAAAGATACCTAAATTTTAAATACAAGTTTTAATATATTGTACAATTTCTTTTTCAACTGCATTCTTCTAATGCACTTTTTAACTTTTATTTTACTTTAAATTTAATTACTTATACTTATTTTTTTCTTCATATTTTAGTTTTGTCTCGCTTAATATGTAAATATTTTTAAAACGTTTAATTTTGATTTAAATTTGATTGATTTAAAATTATTATTATTTCTTATTTCTGGATTGTAATAATAAGAAGCTGTTCATAAATTGATGAAATATTTTCTTGTACCCAATTCTAATTTTAAAATAAAATCTTATAAATATTGTGATAACTGCTAATGATCACAGCAATCTAGCTATCTTACAGTATTGAGTCAAAAGTTTACTTGACTGGTGTAGTAGGCTAAATATTGTGTTGTTTCAATGGTACATAAGAAAAGGGAATACAAAAATATGTTTATCATTATTTTCGTAAATTGAATCCATGTGAAGCTTATTTATCAGAAAAGGGTCTGATAGGCTATTTTTATTTCAACCATTTGTCGATATTATTAATTTAGGACGAGATCTTGGTCTTAGATGCAGTAAAAAATGTTGGTTGTTGTTTATATCAAGTTGAGATTAGGTTCTTCTAGTTTAGGTAGATATCGTTATTGTTTTTAAGAAGATTTTCCCTACTTTTCGCCGCTTGGAATGAGATACAGGAACATCTTTTCTTAGTGAGTTCTAGCATAAAACATAACTTAACTTTTTTTAGGTTCGACGTTTTGAGAGATACTATGGTGACTGACTAAGTGATTAAGTGAGGCGTATTTGGCTTTTAGACGAATATAAGTTTGTGTTTTATTCAATTAAAGTTTTTGTCGTTCCCTCAACGATCTACATTCTACATGGAACCGATAAAGAATAAAATGAAACAATTATGTTAAATATACGCAATTATGTTAAACTGAACGTATAGGAACTGAATTTTCAAGTTCGTCTAAATTCTGATTTGAAATTAGTCTACCACAATACAGTTGGATTATTTAAAACGTTACTTTTCAATATGTTATCTCTTAACGAACTTATTTATAGAAATACGGGTTTTGGGATTTTTGAACAGCTGCTAAGTAGACGTTCAGAGGGTTTTTTTTTGCTTTATGTCTATGTGTAACTTTCACACAAAGGAAGTTTTCAATTTATTCTACTGATTTACGAAGACATGTTAAAAATAGATTTAACTAATTCAGTACCTTTTATCTCTTAAGAATCTCTTCCACCGTAAACATTAAATTAAAGGAATGAATATATTAAGAGATTCCTTCTTAACTAGTTCAAACTAAAAGTTGAATAAACCTAATTCTAAGTTTACAGTTTGAAGCATTACTTCAAGCAGTTACCATGGAAACTGGAAAGACCTGTCAAAAGGTTAACTCGATTTCCTCTACAGAAAGATCTACGTAGTTCGCTTAAACTACCAAAACTTGCCTGTGTTCCATCAAAGTTTACATCCTGTTTGTCCAATCCTAATTATAAATAGTCATTTATAAATTTGCATACAAATTCTGACTTACATTTTTATTTGTATTATTATTTTTATAACTTTTACAAGAATGATACATTTTGAGATTTACAAACACTTTAATTAGAGATTGTTTACGAGAGATAACACATTACATGGCAAATCTAAATGTATAAGTTAGTCTTACATATATAAAATAAGAACGTAAAGAAAACAAACGTTCCATTGTAGGATCACTCATTTGCCAGTTTGTTCGTCTGTCCATCTGTTTATCGGTTATAAATTTTTTCTGGGAAGGATAAATGTATTGCAATTATATTTGACATAAAGCTTACTAAACGCAATTATTTCAATATGCAAAATTCTATATTTAAAACTCGTTAAACCTACATTAAATCACACTTTTGACCAGTTCATTTCTACAACCATGTGAAATACATGGTTTGAAGAAAACCATTTCTTCTTGGTTTGAAGAAAACTGAAGAAGCAATATTAATTTGACTAAATGTTAATAGTTTCAAATAAAGCTTCCTTAAATTACAGTACAGGACAACATCTGTTTTACGTCTTTAAGTGAAAGGATTGACGCCTTGACATTTGAAACAATCAAGTCCCGAGATAATCGGTTAAACTATTATTATTTAGCCCAGTTTACATTGCAAACACATTGTGTACAGAATTCAATTATGTTTCTTCCAATAGTAAACAGGGTCACTGTTATTTATAGCATTATAAAAGCATCTCGTCATATCACAATGTACGAAAGGATGTACTGTAGTTGCCTTCAATTACCTTCGATGTTACTTTCTCTTCTACTCAAATCAATTGCTATTATTTATAAATAGAGGATTCATAGATTATTTATTGTGTTTTATATACTTATTTATATGCATCTTATTAACAAAACCAGTGTTTGCTTAGATTTGGTTTCTCAACGTTATACAAATTAAATTTATGTTTTTAATCACCAATAACTAATTAATAATACTGCAGTACATTGTCATAATTACATAAATTTCAGGAGAAATAATGTGTAAAGTTCTGTTGCCCCTCCAAACTTTTGGAAGTATCTTCTTTAAGACTAATACTGTTTCCGCTGCGGTTTTTATCCCCAAAGTAACATTTACTGCTAATTTGTATAAGATCACTAATTTTTACTTTCTCACTATACTATAGTATAGAGAAAATATAGTGATCGCAAAAAAAATCGATGTTGAGATTTTTGTGGAAATATCCGTTTTGGGACCCCCTGAGTCCAAAAAAGTGGTTTTTACAAAATGTCTGTCTGTATGTCTGTATGTATGTATGTCTGTATGTATGTATGTCTGTATGTATGTCTGTATGTAGACAAGGCTAGAGAGAAAACTATTCTATCGGTTTCAACCAAATTTGCACCAGATATGTCCAGTACGCCTGTATAGATGCACGAAAAAGGGTTTTGAACAATTTTGAAAAACAACCCCCTTTTTGGCCAAAAAACCCCCAAAAATACAGTTATTATTTTTTTATAAAAAAACGGCTCTAACGATTTTGATAAAATTAGGCTTATTTGTAGCCTTTAATGTGACCTACCATATACAAAAACCCGCATCTTTCTAAAAATTCTCGTTTAGCTAATAATAATAATAATAACTGATTTTTGGGGGTTTTTTGGCCATAAAGGGGGTTGTTTTTCAAAATTTTTCAAAACCTTTTTACGTGCATCTATAAAGACCTAATTGACGTGTTTGGTGAAAATTTGTTTGAAATCGATCGAATAGTTTTCTCTCTAGTTAATAATAATAATAATATTTATTAGTTAATTGCCTACTTTAATAAAAGTATACAAAGCTAGAGAGAAAACTATTCGATTGATTTCAACCAAATTTGCACCAGACATGACCAGTACGCCTGTATAGATGCACGAAAAAGGGTTTTGAACAATTTTGAAAAACAACCCCCTTTTTGGCCAAAAAACCCCCAAAAAATCAGTTATTATTTTTTTATTAAAAAACGGCTCTAACGATTTTGATAAAATTTGGCTTATTTGTAGCCTTTAATGTGCCCTACCATATACAGAAACCCGCATCTTTCTAAAAATTCTCGTTTAGCTAATAATAATAATAATAATAATAATAATAATAACTGTTTTTGGGGGTTTTTTGGCCATAAAGCGGGTTGTTTTAAAAAAAATTTCAAAACCATTTTTCGTGCATCTATGAAGACCTAATTGACGTGTTTGGTGCAAATTTTTTCGAAATCTATCGAATAGTTTTCTCTCTAGATAATAATAATAATAATATTTATTAGTTAATCTCCAACTTTAATAAAATACTCTCCTACCCCACCCTACAAGTCACAGTGAATCTGTTTAGTAATTTAAATGTATTTGTGAGAAAGTATGTGCCAGTTCCTAGTACCGTTTATTTATCTGTCAATCTGTACGTCAGCCAATTCTCTAACTAATAGATAAAAGTATTGCAATACAATTTTGCCTAGTTATAAATTGTGCTAACCTGCATGGGTTACAATAATCATAGTTGAAATAAATATTTTTTTTATTAGGAACCAAAGTTTCATGTCACCAAAAATGGATAAGTTGTATGATGCTGTTAATTAAGTTATATTTTCAAAGAGCTTTATAATTTAAGGATATCAACACTTTTTTAATATTGTTATACTTTGGAAAAATTATAATTTTATACAATCAATTCTTAGGCCTAGCCCATAAGAAGGATGTTACTGCTTCCAAAAGCAGTCTATAAATGTTCAAACTTATTGTGAGTAGGCCTTTCAAGCTAATATTTCTGCTTGACAACAAACTGTAAAACAACTGCTGCTACAAACCGTTGTTGGGAACTCTATTTGATGTTTCTGTCTTCGATTTTGGAATGTTGTTCCAGTTTCTGACGAGATTTTGTTTTTTTTTTAACTTTAAAATATAAAACTAGTGTAGTTAAGTTTATCTTAAAAATGTCTAATACGAGCACATCTACATTAGCGGTGAAAACAACCGAAGGTAATTAACTTAAGGGTTTCCATTTGTTACATCAAAAATGTAGAAAGTACCCTAAAACGATTTGTGAGTTCTACAGGATTATATACATTTTTGTAATGCTTCCTTTTCTTCAGCGCTTTAATGTTGACAGTTCGATTTTTATTTTTTGTTACCTCAAGAATCCATATAATTCTTGATAATTCACACTTCTATTGTAATTGAAATCTAAGGAAGTAAAGCAATTCTCTTTCTAATATGTTTAAAAGAATAATTATGTCAGAAAAATGGGTGGATTGGTTCACGGACTTTCTAAAAACAAATCCCTCTCTGTCGATTATGGTTACATGAATGAACATCTTTGTCGCGGGCTATGATTCGAGAAAAATTTAATATGTTTTTCAAAAATCTCTTCAAAGTATTGCACGTTTAAAGATATACTCACAAGTTTGAGCTTCAAGATATATATAATCAGTAAAACATTGAGTAAACAGGTTGACTTAATACATTCCCATGAAAGAGGAACACTAATTACTATACGTCTGGCATTCAATTCCATAGTTAACATCATCCAATGTTTATTTTTCCCAGGGAAACTTATCACTCTCATTTTGTATTAAATGGTACAGCTGACTGAATTGAAGCTGCAAATGGTTCTACGTGAATGCAAACTCAAGGATTTGAACAATTTATCAATTTATGCAAAGCTCACCTTGGGGAGGAAGGTTTTGCTGATAGGCGACAACCATGACCCTCATATTCAAATACCTGTGATATATTTTTGTAGAATAATGGTATTATCCCCCTCTCATTTCCACCCCCATAAACTCCAGGCGTTGGATAGGAGTGTATTTGGTCCATTCAAGAAGTTTGTCCAACGGCACTGCAGACGATTGTCCAGAAAATAATCCTGGAAAACGACTAAATATTTACCACCTTCCAGGCATAACAGCAAAGCCCTGTCCTTTGCGCTAGCCCCAAACCATATACAAAATGGTATTAAGTGCACTGGTTTTTAGCCTTTTTACAGGTGTGTTTTCTCAAACAAAGATTTCTCCCTGCAAGTGTCACGGACCAGCCAGAGCCTACAATACTATCGTGGGCAAGCTTGACGAACACATCCAAAGTCTCTCTGATCCAGCTAACTGATGGGGTGCTCGGAAATCCTCTAATGGAGCAGAAACCGAGTCGCGCCTACCTGAGGCGCCACAACCTTCAACATCTTCATTAGTAGTGGAAATTCTACCTCTTCCACATGCAAAACCAAAGACGATAAAAGTCAACAGAAGGACGAAAGCACTCTATATAAACAAGCACACATGTAAAAGTAAACTTGAAGAGAGGAAAATGAAAGGAAAAAGAAACCTCTAAAACAAGAACATTTTTCGAAAATACTGTTTGACAAGAAAGACAGTGATAAAGGTAAGACAAACAAAACAGGAAAACCCATAAAAAAATGACAGTCCAAATGAGTCTAGTAGTGAAGATGATGACTACTTTTACAACGTGTCCTTGGAACTTTGGGCCAACTTTCAGTCGTCGAAATGAAAAATGGATCAAGTGTATTACATGAAAGATATGGGCCCACGAGAAGTGCACTAAGAGTGATTTATTTTATGCATATTATAACTGTGAGACTAAATAAGTTTTTGAGAACTATTACCAATTTATTTTTAGCAAATTGTGCTACTTTCATTGTCTTATGTAGGTCTATTAAAATATTCTCATTTATTTAAATTGTACATAGCGTATGCCTTTATTCTTAGTCTAAAAACATCATTTACATTGAATTTTCGTAAATTAATGGTTTCTTAAACTTTTAAGTTTAAACAGTTTGTATTTTTCACCTTATATTGTGCATTATATATTTTGATCTTCATTTTAAAGAATTGTTACATTTGCCCCACTCATGCCTTACTTTGGGATTGTGGCAAAACAAAATTTGTTTTAAACAATATAAAACAGGTTTTAACATAGGTTTTTTTGTTAAAATTAACAAAGTATTAATCAATGTTTAAAGTTGATGCACACTTATTTTAATTGTTCTCTGCCTATACATGGCGCTACAAAAAGTACTGTATCTTCAGACTGGCAGATACAAACTGCATCTAGAGCCCATATTATCGTTATGTTATTGTTTATTCTATTTGTTGGCAGTTTAAAACTGCTTTGAGAAGCAATTTAACCCTACCTATACAGCCTAGGTCTTAATTCGTTGTTTCTCTTTAAAATTTAATTTTGTTACTCTTCCTTTCTTCGGTTAGTTTAACGCTTAGGTTGTTCTAATTGTGTTATTTTCTAACGTTATACCATTTTCACACCCGAAGCAACTTCCAATGAATGCCAGTATAAATGTGTTTTGTTAATTAAGTATAAAATGGAAAAGGATTTGTCAGCAAAGAAAATTTATTTATTTGGTCTAGACATATTTGTGGCGATGCAAAGCGACCGCTGAGATATTGTCCTATTTTCTGTCAACTGCTTCAACTGGAACGAGCTATTTTTATTAATTCCACCGCATGACAAGCTGACACGCTATCTGCTAAAATGGAATTTGTAAACATAAGGACTGTCTCATTTTATTTATCACATTACATTACCGTAACAGATGATGCCGTACAAAAAATAAACAAACAGTCGAAAGAATAATTTTTATCTATAGATTTTAATATGTAGGTAAGAGAAATTGTCTGTGTATTTATATTATTTAACTGAAACATTCTTGTCTGATTGAGAAGAAACTTTTACTTGATTGTTGTCCATGTTCCAGAATGACAAACAGGTAGACCAAAGGTAGAAGTAGCCTTTGTAAATAACTTTCATTTGCCTTTCATAACTTACGCTGGAATAATCGTTGAAAATATGTACAACTAATATTTGAGATTTCTCGGAAATATATAAATGTCTATTACAGTTGGCTTACTACAAGCGTCTTTACCTTACAGTTTCAGGCAAATAATTAACGTCCGATTTACATAATTTACTTCCATGTTTACTTTAGGAAATGTTAATCTAAAAACTAATAACGATTCCCATATTCCATAATATTTTTTTATAATCGTGTTTTTTAACTCATATTTCCTTAAGTGGCCAAATCCTAGCAGACTCTGCTAAATTTAATATCGTATACGCATTGGGTAATCTAACATTCTTTTAAGAAACGCAATAATAATTTAATAATATTTTTTGTAAAATGCTACTTATGTAACAAGTCCCCAAAATTCTTTATGTTTAAAATATTGAAACCGGTAACAAACATAGAAAACAGTGGCTTAATTGAATAACACTCAAACTTCATTTATAGTATTCAGCTAGGATTCTGCCTGGGTATAGATGATCTTTCGCTGTTCTTGGCTGCATACTAAATTAGATAATATTTAGTTGTGATAGTACATTACATGAGAACGGTGCTAATATCCCTGCTCGTCAAAAATACATGTCACTACAGATTAATTAAGCGTTCAGTGCTTTTAGTTCTCCTTCCACAGCAGAACCTTTCCATCGATATCCACGGTAACCTATCCGACAAGGTACATCAGTACCAGCCCCCATTGTTAGCGATACATTCAGTGGCGATACGAAAATAATTAGAATAACATACTTAATATCCGTAAAATATTTAAAGAATTTCGAGTTTAGAAATCAAGGCATTGAACAAAGCCTCATTAATGCAAATTAAATATTTGGTAAATTTCATCAATATTTTGAAGCAAAACTTCCTCAAGTTCTGTTTACTTATTCGATTCTACAAGGCACTTTTTTCTGAACTTAGAAATTAATTGATTCTTTGAATCGTTCGATATTGCTAAGTTCATGAACCAGACTCAGAAAGGCAATTACTTGATAATGGGGTATTAGATTCAAAAATATATTCTTAGTTTTGTCAAATTAACTTTGTATGTTTTACAATTGGTTAAGAAAGTTAGATAACTAACATTAACGTTTAGGAATTTATGTAATTCCATTTGCTAAGATTTCAATATTTTTACAAACCTGACCTACCAGTAACTTGATGAAGATAGCGACACAATGGGATTAGGCAAAATTAATGTTCCTTTACTTTTACTTATGTTTGGGCAGTTTCATACTAGTACAATACAGAGTGCTTGTGTTCTGTCTGCAGTCGGAAAAGCTCTAACCATCCCAAATAGAAAGCTTTAGTGATAGGTTACTTTTATGGAAAAAAAAGATTGTCCGTTACCTCTATCGCAGCATTAAGAATGTAAAATTTAAGTTCACTAAAGTCCACATGGTTCTGAGTCATTTCAATATGAAGTCTTCTATGCATCAATTTCATTGTATTAGTTCTTAAAAAAAAAAACTACTAACACCCAAACAAACAAAATTCTAATAAATTAGTACTTTTGACACTGTACCCTACTTTTAAAATAGTCATGCAACATACTATTCAAACATTTCAGAACATTGTTTCAAAATTACCGTTTCCTCCATAGTATAGTCCAAGTCATTATATTATCTAAAAAGATAAATGTTTCTTTTACAGTGCAAGGAGTGGAAGTATCGAAACGAAATGATCCATACTCTTTACTGTTGGAACATTCTGTGAATTTCATACAACCAAAATACATAAATAACATGACAAATTAAACATGTTTTGAAGAAAACATCTAAAATATTCTATGGAAAATTTAAAAAAAATATATTTGAAATTTTATGTTGTATTAACTTACACTATAAAAGTACAAGATTAAAAGATATTTTACTGACCGGTTTCAAATAATCAGCGAAAACATAAAAAAGATCATTAAATACATTGATTTGTAAAAAATTACTTGTACTGTATAGCTAGTGTGAGTCAATAAATGTCATTTCAAGCATTTTTTAAATGGAAATTATTTTTTATCTCTTACACCTAAAAGTATACGATCCGGAAACGTAATACAAAAATACGAGTGTCTATTAGAAATTTTAAAGTTGGCCGCTATATTGGAAAATAGCTTATTGTATAACTTTAAAAAAAAAAGTTCCATAGACTTTCTTTTAAAATGAGAGGTCATACAGTTTTCTTTCTTTGTAAGAATCCGAGAAAATATTAACAACAAGGTCTTACATTAAAATCCTACAAAATAGTATGTTTTGTTTGAACACTGTTCAAAAATAAGACCTTATCATTGAGGAAACTTATTTACTCTCTGAGATTACCCTTACATTATCCCCACATTCACCCCTGGAGAAAATAGAAAGATTAAATACCCCTTCGAAGCAAAGGGTGTATAGTCGATTGAATCCTGTGACCAACGCCAACCCTCTGCTAACCCAAAGCTGTGTATTGCAATGCCTCTTTGGCCACATTCTTAATATGATGACAGTACGTCTCTTCAATTAGCAATACGGGTTTTCTACAATGGTGTTTTGCTTCTTCAAGCACTAGATCTCGTGGATTAATTTTCAAGGGTGGATGGCTAACTCTAGATACTGGCACCTATAGGCTTCTAGTCGTACATTTTAGTGATTCTCCGTCTTTGTGTAACAGTTCCTTCATTTTAGCTGTTGTTTTTTTTTTTATGTTACAGGGATGAAATTTTAGTAAATTCTTATGTTATGTAGAACAAAAAGTAATAAAAATATTATCAAATTTGTAGGGTATTACAATTTTGGTAGTTAAAGAAAAATACAAAATTTAATACCCCATCAAGTTAGTATACTTAGTGTAGTACCCATGGAATACTTTAGTTTATATATGCCAGCATAAAATTAAATTAAACAATAATTTGTGATAAAATCACACCTCAGTGGCAAGATAAGAGCTTACAAATTTGGTAATAACATGTTATCCCTTCTTACTTAGGCACACATCTTAGTTGCAAGATAAGAGCTTACAAAGTTGATAATAACATATCACTCCTTCTTCTTACCATCTCAGTTGCGAGATAAGAGCTTACAAAGTTGGTAATAACGTGTTACCCCTCCTTACTTACACATCTTAGTTGCAAGAAAAGAGCTTACAAAGTTGATAATAACATATCACTCCTTCTTCTTACCACCTCAGTTGCGAGATAAGAACTTACAAAGTTGGTAATAACATGTTATCCCTTCTTACTTACACATCTTAGTTGCAAGATAAGAGCTTACAAGGTTGATACTAACATATCACCCCTTCTTCTTACCACCTCAGTTGCGGGATAAGAGCTTACAAAGTTGGTAATAACATGTCACCCCTTTTTACTTACACATCTCCGTTGCGTCAGTTGTGAGATAAGAGCTTACAAAGTTGGAAATAACATGTTATCCCTTCTTAATTACACATCACCGTTGCTATATAAGAGTTTACAAAGTTGGTAATAACATGCCACCCATTCTTACTTACACATCGCGGTTGTGAAATAACATCTAACAAAGCTGGTAATAACATGTCACCCCTTTTTACTTACACTTCTCCGTTGCGATATAAGAGCTTACAAAGTTGGTAATAACATGTCACCCATTCTTACTTACACATCGCGGTTGGGTAATAAGAGCTTACAAAGTTGGTAATAACATGTCAACCATTCTTACTTAACATCGCGGTTGCGAAATAAGAGGTTACAAAGTTGATAATAACATATAATCCCTTCTTACTTACAAAGCTCAGTTGCAAGATAAGAACTTACAAAGTTGGTAATAACATATA